>BPLR01020636.1:0-49540 GCA_021605095.1 Caerostris extrusa | reverse complement strand
ATACGTATTGCTACTGCCACTGCTGCAATTTAGATGTGAAAAGACATATTTATAAACTACCTAAGTTTTATGTTAAATATTTTTTATTTTCCCGAAACGTTTTCACATGATGATCGCGTAATTATATTTCAGTACTTCATGCAGTAAGTTTTTAATCGCAATGAAAAACTGTTATTATTTTATTTTTATTTTTTTACTGTGGGCCTTTTGTCTAAAAATCATTTCATGACTAAGAAATGAGAAAATGTAGATTGCATCTCACAATGGACAGATTTGAAATGCAACAGCTTTTTTTGATTTTTGATAGTCTTTTTCAGTTTTTCGATACGGTATGATATTTAATAAATATTCCCTTTTATATGTTAAAAAGCTCTTTAGATCTCTAGTGTTAGAGACAGGGCAGGTAAAATTATTCTCAAAAGCTAAAAACATCTTTCAGTGGATCATCAGATTCACATACAGTGGATCCCTCCCATTCTTTAAAAAGGAATGAGTAAACTCTTAGTGGGTAATTTCTATTTTAACAATTTTGCTGGATAATTTTAGCATTTTCCTTTTAATTTTTGTAATTATTCTGTATTTTTATTTTTGTGCTTTTATGTTCTTATCAGAAAGCACACTTTTATTTTCGCGATGTGTGCATCTGGTTTCTCCGAGTGGACCCTTACACCGCCAGAACCACGAATGTATGGTATATCAAATGACGCACTGCATGTCTGAAATGCGGAAATCCACAAACAAAATTTGCATCACTTCCGTCAATACGTAAAACACTTATTAATGTAACGAATAAAATCTCATTAAAATGATTTCAAAATTTAAAAGTCTATTCACCTTTCGAAAAACTTTTGTGTCAAAATCGGGCCATCCCCTTTCCAAAAACAAAAAAGAAAGAAAGAAAGGATCCCGACTGCGCTTCGCAGTCCCCCAGCGAAAGCAGCGCTCCCTCTCCGAAGGCTGCAAGCCGGAATCGCGGCCGCTGGACGTCATCAGGAAACCGTTGCAGCCAGCGTCCGTAACCGTTGCCTCCGAGAATCCCTTTCCGCGCGCCATCATCCTCCGCATCTTCACTCTTCTTCCATCCAGATCTCTCTCTCTCTCTCTCGGTCCATGGCGGCTCGTGACCCCTGGGAGAAAGTATGGGCTTGAAGCACCGGAAACGGCGGACGAAGAACAGCAATGGACGGCGGCCGAAGGGAGGATTAAAAGCAAAGTGAAAGACACCCTGCGGACACCTTCGCCTACACGATCCACGGGGGATACGGTGAGGAACCTTCCTTTTTTTCTTCCCTTCCTCCAGGTGTAGTTGACCACCCCATCCATGCTGCCTGTTGCTAAACTTCGAGGGGCGCTTCTTGGTGCGTTCGGGACAGCCGACCTTGCATTTAAAAGTAACGAATTCGTGTATTTTAGGAAAAGTGTCGGTTACTACACATTGATTGTACACTGATGTGATTCCATTGTCGTCAAACATAATGGCACCTTAATGACATTTTTTTTTTTTCTGCGAGTTGTTCTGTACCGGTTGTTCTGCTACCTTGGAGGTAATCTCAACCCTTTCACTTCCAGACCCCCTACACAGGCGCTTTCTTTCCTTCTGATTCTGATGCTCTGCAGTCGCCAAACTATCAAAAATATGTGAAGCTCGTAAACAATTTTTCACTTTTCTTCAGTCTTATTAGTCTTATGAAATCTAAATAAATAGACTTCTCAATTTTTAATGAAACCTTTTTTTTTTCTTCAAAATCGTAAAATACCAACCTAGAAAAATCTAAAATAAAGTTCTAATCCTGCAGAAATCTGAACAGCGTAAAAGTTTTGTTACGTTGCCTAACAATGCTAGTTCAACAAGGAAAACAACTTTCCTTCAGTTCTATGTGTGTGTCCTTATTAATGTGTTCTAGGACATTCCAAGGACTTTACATTTCAAAATGGTTTCACATCCAGGACTGAAAAGGGTTTTAATCTCGAGGATATTAAGTATTGTAATACTTAAAAATTCATGTACAATTTTTTTTTTTATTTTCTCCTATATTCTAATTTACACTTAGTCCTTATTTTAGCATTTTTTCTTGTTTTCTACTTTTAAATTGAATGTGGATAAGGTCAGTAAATAGCACGATATATTTTTAATTTATTGGGAATAAATTGATTACGATCTGCAGGGATTCAAAAATTGAGAATAAAGATAACGAACCCATTATGCCATCTCCCCCTTTATATCTCTGTCCATTTAAACATCAGAGTTGTTTCGTGTAAAATATTGATGTTATTATAAAAATTATGATTTTTAGTTAATAAAAAATAATGTCAATTGCTCATTAACTAAAAATAAAAAAAATATTATTATTGATGTGAAAGAATGAAAATAAGAATTAATTGTTGGACTTTACGTAATAAATTAAAAATGGCTCCTGTGAACACATTAAACATGTTATTGTTTTAATGATTGCCCATATTAACACACTCACATAGAGAGAAACATCGGAGTTGATATACGCTAAATATATGATAGTTACATACGCTGATATATATATATCGGATACATATATACATAAATGTGCATTCTTATTAAGTTTTTCATTCGTTAAGTGTATATTTTTGAAATAATTTTTAACGGAGCGATAATGATAGACTCTCACTAAAAACCTCGCAGATCTCAGGAATATATGTGTCGAATGTATGAGGGCGAGTCAAAAATTTTCTTAGATCAACATCAAATTTTTTGTAATAGATTTAATTAAAATGAAGTAGCTTTAAAAGAAAGTATTGCCGTTTTTTAAAAAGTATCTACTACTATCTACTGATTTTATTCTCGTATTCATATACCTGAAATATAATTTCCCTCCTGCATAAATAATAATAAAAATTGAGACAAATTATCAGATATTTTTGAATTGTTCTTTGCTTAAATATATAAAATGCAAAATTATTTGTGAAGACTGTCAAAGTATTTATTTTCCTCTTATGAAAAGGAACAAAATTGCTTTTTAGATAGAAAAATTATTCACAAGATTATTATTATTAAAGATTATTCACGTTCTCAAATGACATGAAACTTTTGAAATTTTGGGATAGTATGTAGCAGTTCAAACTTATAGTATGAATTCCATTTTTATCTTGATTTTCAATATTTGATATAATATTAAATAATAGCAAATACATATGCCATATCTAAATATCCATATGACTTAATCATCATTCATTTTTAAAATATTCAAGTCAAATTTTAATTAAAATTATGACATTTCAAAAGAATACTTTTTTTTAATTATTTATTTTATTAATCACCGAGATTTACAATTTGTTGGTATATTTGAATTCAGTGCAAGGGATGTATTTTCTAATTACGAAATCGGAAGCAGTTTGTTTATTGTTGCAGAATGTAACTATAGAAAAACGCAGAATTGCTTGCGAAAACTCAAGTGATCTTTATTATGTATCGCCCTTTTTCCAAGGAAAAAAGGTCAGAAATTTTAAAGAATGATACAAAAATAGAAGGATTTTTGAAAAAAAGGAAAGATAATGAATAATTTTTCCAAAACTTTCTACCATTTTTTAATTGCCATTTTATTTTTGAAACCTGCTATGCTCTGTTAGGAAGCCGCGCGAGAATTAAGAATTCCCATTTATAAAATTTTATAATTTCACATCATTTACTCGGCATAATTCTTTTTCTAAGGAACTATGCCAAATGCCAGTCACATGTTTTGAAGTAATCCATTGCAACGAAAGGTTTTTGTGGATTTATAAAAAATTTCTTAAATTAAATTGATTACTCAACATCCGAAAAATTGTTTATTATATACTAAATGCTCAAAAATTTAAATTGCATTTATTATTACAACCCTAAAAATACTATAATTAATTATAATAATAATTATAAATAAATCATTATTGTTAACTGACGCAATGAAATTTCTTTAAATTTATACCCGGAAAATAAATGTTACAAATATAAAGTTTAAAACACAATTTTTGTTTTTTTTTAACAATTTGGTAATATACAATGGCGCGAGTTGTTTGTTAAAAACATTGATATATTTTATTAAAATAAATTTTTAATTTTTTTTTTAATAAAATATTGTTGCTACGATTAAAAATATATCAAGATTAAAAATTATGTTAAACTAACAAAAATACTATATTAAAATATCATTTTTATAAATGAGATGTTAGCATTCTTATCTGAAAATTGAAATCAATTTATCATTCTATTTTTCTTTGAAATAAAAGATTAAACAGAAAATAAAAAAATAAAAGATTATTTCAAAGATTTCAAGATTCGTTATTTCAATTATTAGTTTTTCATTTTTTTTTAAATATTTAGTTTTTCTCTTTGGAATATAGTATTCTTCCAAGAAATTTCTAAATTGGCAACGAGTTCTTTTGTTGAGAAGATTTTGAATTTTGTATAATAGTAAAAAAATTCTAACTGGAAAATAATATTTTAGATAAAATACAACAAATTTCTAATTTAAATAACTTGAGGAAAGGTATTCTTTAAAATAACCTTACTGCTACTCAATGTATGTACTGAAACTAGGGACATATTCCAATGAGATTTATTGATATTACCACTTACTTTTATGATTATTACTTTTTATGAATTGTGCACATAAAGTTCAATACACAACGTTATTTTTCACTTTTATGGATTATTCATATCGTAGAAAATTCTCAGAACTTTTCGTAGAATACGATTGTTTACTTCCGTGTGTGTTTCTCCAGTGGTAACAGCTCCAAACTTTTATTCTACGATTTGTTTTAAATGAATTCAAGAAGTAATTTTAAAAAGGAACCGAATGATATTCATTTTGGAAATTTTTAATATGCTAGATTTCTGATACTTTCTTTGTTTTTAAATATTCTGTTAATTTAATTTACTTAAACATTATCACGGGGATCTTTTTTCCCTTTCATTGCCCCTTGAAAGAAAAATATTTTTGCATAAACTACCCCCCCTACACACACACACACACATACACGAGGTCCTATTCATTTGGATGTTTGCTTCAATTTATTTGTAGATGTGGGCAGAAAAGGGTTCTTTTTTTAATTGAAATTAAACTATTCAGAATAGTAATTGCATTATTATATTAATATTCCAGCGGTTGCAGTTCATTTCAAATACCACTGAGCTTTCTCATCACAATTCTATGCAAATGGGATTATTGAATTCTCATACTCATGTTAATCGAATTATAACTATGAAAATAAATTTAGTTTTTGTTATTAAGCCATAAATCAATTTAAATTCAATTGTATCTGAAAAATATTTCATTTGTTGCTGTAAAAATAACGAAACATTTAATTCATGATCATTCATTCAATCAAAATTCTATTTTTCAAATGTTGGATCTTAAAGAAAAATCAGATAAGTTAAACAATATTTGTGACTTGACTCCATTTATATCAGAAATCGTTTTGTCCTAAATCGCCGTGGCGAAGGACTATTTTTTTTGGTGAACATAGAAATTCTTAAAAAAGGAATTATTATTAACTTCGGGTTTTACGATATTTAATATTTAAGGTTCAACAAAAAAAGGTCACGACGCATTCCTATTGAAAAAATAAAATCACCCGAAATAAATGGAAAAAAAAAAAAAAAAGAATTGACAAAATTGAAAAGAAATTTTAGATGGACACAAACTCTAATTATCACGAACTACAACATTAAGAATTATTACTCCCTATTTTTGTAAGAAATTTTTAACTTTAATTGTAATGGTGTTGTAAAAACAGTTCTCTTCAAATTAGCAAATAACAAGTTAAATCTAAATTATTTCTAAATATTTTTTGAGGAGTCTTTTTTTCTCAATACGTAGCACACACACAAAAGAAACAATTCTTGAAAACATACCATCCATTTCATGAGTGACAATATTAAAATGTTTGATTATTTTTACAATAAATAAATACATTCTAATAATTTGCTCTGTGCTCCAAGTTTCCCCATCTACGCATTCCAAACAGTGTTGTTGCTCCAAATCTACTTTTGTGTGCACCACAGCGTCGTCTCAGAACAGCATCCTTTAGACCAGGGGTGGCCAACGCAAATGTTCTTGCCGGCCACATTAGAAATGCATCATAAGGGCCGCATATAAAATTATATATCACCCTATTACATTTAGACCCACTATAGACATTTTTTTGGAGTGGAAAATGGAAACAGAATGAGTTAGTATTATTGTGTTTACTATTATTCTTACATGTAAACATAGATAATATAATAATAGTGCGTTTAGTAAAACGCACATTTTAATGAAATATATAAACACAAAAAAAATGAAATATAAAAATATATATAAATATAAATGAAATCATTAACAGTTACTAGTGCGATATTTGCATTTCCACTCTTTCACTTAGCGTTTGCAAATCGATCTCAATTTTTGTATTTGTTCATCATAATGGGTGTTGCAGGTGAGCTTTCGTTATGTTTGAGCATGTTTTATATTGTATCAATTTCATTTTCGAAAAAACGATTTGCAGTTGTAAGTTGAACCAAAAGTTCTAACTTTTTGTGCCAGCTTTCTTAAATTGGAAAATTTCTCTTTTGTATCGCAAGTGTTATAAAAATCTTTTGAATCAGATGTTTCAAAAATGTGTTTTAGTTCAATATTGTATTGTAAATAAACTAGTTCCATTTGGAGATATTCTGAGGCCGACTCGATTTTAACATTAATGGGAGATGAATATGTTCCAAAATTTTGTTGTATTTGTCTAACTCTAAATTACTGAATCGGCTTTCAAAAGCAGCTGCTTTCAATACTTTTGCGATTATAAAATAAATATATTTTGTAAAAGTGTAATAAATCTCACGAGCCAGAAAAATGTTCAAGGCGGGCCGCTGGTTGGACACCCTTGCTTTAGAAAATTCTAAATCGACCAAGAACTCAGGACGTTTGATAGATGGCGCTGATGGCTTATGCGCATAAAAGTTGTATTCCTTTGGTATCATGGCATCGTTACAGCAACCACTATAGAAATGTTCCTTAGATACTAATAATTTACCAATTAATACCAGCAGTGTATTGCGAAATAGATTTAATATACATTTAGAAATTAAAAAGAATCCATATTCACGTATCAATTACGCAGATATTGATGAAATGAACCCAATCTAGGTTAAAACTCATTTTGTAGCTGCATTCCTTTTTCATGAGGACTGGTACGAGGATTACTCAAGATTTTATACTTCTTTAAGGTATGATTCCTGAACTGAACTATTTTTCTCTACTTTATTTTGGTCAAAATGACATCTTCATTAAAATAATCTCATTTCCATTTAACCTCTAAAACTGTTATTTCAGGGGAGAAAAATAAATGCGCTAACCTAATTGTAATAGTTCAAAAAAAAAATCCGTTAAAATCAGTCAGATAAAATATTATTTTGTTCCTTTTTAGTTTATATTAGTTTTTCAAGCTTTGAATAAATTTTTATACTTAACAACTACTAACGATTTTTTTTTTTTCCATTCTAAACTTTTAAGCAACTTAATTTTATTTCGTGTTACTTTGCCAATACGACAACTTAAACCTTACAAATTCTTAAGAAATTCCTATTGTGCATTTTCCTATTCATTAATATGAATTATTTTTAATAAATTCATATTAATTTATGTTCATTTATTGGAGAAACATCGAAACATCATCCTTCTTTCGAGGATTTAAGTATTTACTTTCCTTTTCCTGATTTATAAAATAAGGAAAAGTTTAAAAACTCCATTTCAGCATTTGGTAACGTAGGGGCACTTCCGTACGCAATTCGATAAATTATTGGAGAATTTATTTAGATAAAAAAACTTAATTATAAAAGCCCATTGGAGAAGACGTGAGAAGGTATTTCACAGAGATTCATTTCATTTCCGTTATTATGCATGTATTTCGTTTTCATTCTAATATATTTTATAGAGCATTCAAAAATCCCATTAGAAATTTAGAACAATTGGCATGCTCATAATCTTCTTGCAGAAATTTATTAATTATCATTTTCATTCCATTTAAATGGATTTAAAAAAGAATTTAACTATCAAAATCACTTTTCCATGGAAAACAGTTCTTTCAAATTTTGCTCAATTCTTAAAAATATATTTCTTTCAAACTCATTACAAAATAGGATGTCATTTTTTACTTTCAATGTTGAGATAGTTTTTCTCTTTTACAAGAACAAATTTTTTTTTTTTCTAAAATTCAAAACAATCATTTAAACAATAACTCAGCGTGTCAAAACTACAAATTTGAGGAACTGAAACTAAATGCATTTTGAATGGAAATATGCAATTTGTATTCATCCAAAAAACGATTTTAATTACCATAAAATAATGTTATATGAATGCATTTCTTCGTCTTTTAACTAATAAGAGTTTATTATGCAAATCAGTTCAAATATTTAAATAAGAATAAGTCCTCTTACAAAAATCCTAAGGGTTGCAACTCTTAAGAAAATTCTATTTTAGCTTATTTTTAGCTATACGACTTATTTTTTAATGTTTTCTCTTTCTTCTAATGCAGCTGGCAAGATAGACCGTGATCTTTTATGCCATAAGGGCTGCACCGACGTTACTCACTTTGCACTACCCAGGGGGCGCGTGTAATTTGAAGATAAGCCACGGACGCAGAGTAACAATGCCCCTGCAACACTCTACGATCCTATTAGGACCGGGACCTACAGTTTAAAGTGGATTCCGAACCACTACAAACACCCATGGCAACGCCGGGATTCGAACCCGATACCTGTAGTACCGAGTGCTAGAGCGCTAGCCACTCGGTCATTCAGACCCCTTAAAACACACCGTGATCTCCGCCATAAGGACTGCACCGATGTCGAACTACCCTGGGGGTGCGTGCAGCTTGAAGATAAGCCACGGACGCGGAGTAACAATGCCCCCGCAACGCTCTACGGTCCTCTTGACCGGGACCTACAGTTTAAAGTGGATTCCGAACCACTACAAACACCCATGGTACCGTCGGGATTCGAACCCGATACCTGTGGTACCGAGGGCCAGAGCGCTAGCCTCTCCGCCATCAGGCCTATTTTTAATGTAATCCATTAAAAGGAAAAGTTTTTATGGAAATAATTGGTTTCGCTTACGTTCATTTTGAAGAGAAGTAAAATGTCATCGTTTCGACTACCTTTCAGAAAAAAAAAGTAATTACTAACGAATATAATAATTATTAAAGAATTGAGTTGAATTTTATAAATAAGGAAATTTCGAAATCCAATCCACCTTCCGTTAATATGTCTGGGATAGGCGAGATAAATCTGCGAGCTGGAAAGTTTTTCCTTATTGATCGAGGAGAGAAAGAAATGCGCACTGGTACAAATCTGATATTCCTTTACCGTCCTGAAGATAAAGGAATTCAGGTGCAATGCGAAAAGAAATTTTAAATGACAATAAGATCATTGTTCATTAAAGAACTCGCGGATGCGTTAAATCATGGGTGTGTCTGTCATTTAAAACTTTTCAATTCAGATGGACGGCCAATAGGATAACCACAACATTATTATTCTAACAGTATAATACAGTGGAATTCTTTTTCCTTTAAACATAAGAGAAAGTATATCCTTTTATTGCAGAGATAAAAAAATTTTTATCACATTTCTAACATCGTATAAATAATATCTTCTCTATAAAAATAGATCTATTCCTAATATTGCATGTTGGTATACAACAGGATTCACATTGGAAAACGAATAGTCATTTTGAGTTAATAAACTACACTAACACTAACGCTGGATAATGATAAAAAAAATCTATAATTTAAAGTCAACATATTTAAGCAATTCATTATCTCATGAGTATTTTATTCTAATTGAAGCAGACTTTATAAAATGGGGGAAACATAATTTTTGAAGCATTCGATATTCGTTTTGATGGAAGCCCCGAGATGCTCTTTGGATATCATCTTATCCTTGAAAATAGCTGCTACCAAATGATTGGGGAAAAAAAAAAAAAGAGAATTTTTCACTGGAAAGATATAGAAAATGAGAAAGGATTTTTTTGGGGGTGAATTATAGCTTCATTTGAAAATCGCCAGGTAGGGAAGTCTGTCTCTTAAATATATTAAAAAAACAATGATTTATACTGAAATTTTCTAATTCCTTAAATGCAAGATTTTTCGTCGTTGTTGTTGTTTCTTATCCCACTTGGCTGACCAAGCCCACGAGCCCATACGTACTCATGATTGAAGGGGAAGGAAGCAGCTTCTGTTGTGATAGAGCACCCGTAGGTAGAAGTCTGACTTTCGCTCTAGGAGCTCTTACAGTCATAGGAGACTGGTACCTACAGCTTAAAGTGGATTCGAACCACTACAAATATCCATGGTCACCGCCGGGATTCGAACCCGATACCTGCGGTATCAAGGCCAGAGTGCTAGTCACTCGGCCATCAGGCGCCATATTTTTCGTCGTTCATAGATCACGTTTAATCAAGGTGACCAAATTCGTGAAATTGTTTACCTTCATTTGAGATTGCCGCTTTGGAATAAGTCCAACTTGATAGACGTCATGTTTAGAGACGAGAAATTTTATTTGGCGAGTTTATTTTTCGTGGACGTTGATCCGATCATTAAAATCACACTTTTGGACACCGAAAAGTTTTTGGTCATGTGTTTGTTGTTAAGAACACAAGTAACAGCCTTTTGTGAGCTTATGCTCTCCTGCCTTAAGAGGTTTGAAATCTTTCCTTTTTAACTGCAGTCTCCTCAAACTTTTATAAGTGAATGCAAATTCCCTAAACGAGAAGGGTTTAATGAAGAAAAAGCCAATGGACCGAAGCTATTCATTTGTTTAAAGAAGGTAGGAAAACAGCCTTCGTCTTCATCGAACTTGCAGTTCCTGGTGCCGTCCACATTTCGGCCGCGAAGAATGAGTTCGCAAAACTATCAGATTCCTCTGCAACGTTCACGGACCGCCGTTCTGAGGGAAGGTTTTATCATCTTATTATGGAAAAATTGGAGAGGAGAAATATTTGCATTTCCTTATTACCACATGCCGAGATTCATGAATAAATCATGAATCTCCGGAGCTGGAAATTTCCAGCCACAACTATCGATAATAAAGTAAATAAACATATCGCTGCTCAAACTCCGCAAGGGCGAGCGCTGCACATGCATCCGCGTGTGTACTTTTGAGGTGAACAAAAAAAAAAATTTAAACGGCTCCCGAATTAAAGATGCTTATTAGATTAAGCTCCGTTTTATTCAATTCCCCGCAACGCTTTCTCTTAATCATGGTTGAACAATGGATTACTTTCTCAACAGGAATGCCGTGGTTATTTATTTATTTATTTTTTAATTTCTAAAATAAAAAGGATCTTTTACGTATTTTTCTCAAAACGTACACTTTCTAATTAGATTTGTAAACAAATTATTTATTTCAGAATTTTATTGCGATGAGTACTCATTTTCTGCGCTTAAGAACAAAATAGTTTTGACCTTATACTCTCTTCTGCAGTTTTTCATTTGCATGCATTGGATCTTTTGCCCACGAAGTGTATCGGCAGATGTAAAATATTAAATGAAAAAATTTCAACCAACTGAAAACGACGATAAAAATAAAAAGGAAAGACACTATAAATTGAAAAGTTTTTTCTTCCATCATGAAGTTACTTAAGTCAACTTTTATTATTTTGTCCATTAAACCGGAAAGGTATTTGGCAATCAGACACCAACATCGGTCTTCAATATCATAGTATAGGAAGGTGGATGATAAGGATTCGTGAATACTTTTTCAGCCCAACTGCCTCGCATGCGTCAATTTAGTGACTGAAATTCTACGGATGATTAATCCTGACGAGACTGTCTGATGGGAATATTTTATCATACACTTCACTTATTCTTGAAAATAAAAGGCATCTCCCCGGCGAAACTTCAGGGAAAATATTTATCTTTCTTGATTGCCCCACTTCGAATTTTAAACACATCGTGAATCTCTTCAGAGAAATCTTTCTTCACGGCTATCAACAATAATCGATTCAGTTGAAACAAGCACAAAGGGATCAAATCGGTGTGTGTTGCAATTGCTATTTTCAGAAATGAAGAGGATTATGACAAGAGTTCCCTTATTAATTTTTCAAACAACAATCAAATGTGAGTTTCTGGTCAGTTACTCTACATACCGTGGCCATTTTTTAGGTGCATTCATATTTTTATTTATTAATGAAAAGAACAGAAATGACCACGTAAGCAAAAACAATCTATAGTCTTCTCAATTTTGCTTGAATATCTTTAGTATTCACTATGAATAAAAATGTGTGGCTTTTCTTAGAATTTACTTTGGTAAGGAAAACTCATGGAATTCAACCAACTGGTTGCGAAGGTGCTGGAACAATTCTATCCAACGCTTTTCGATTGGAGTATCCAACAGTCACTTTTTGCGATGTACTCAGTTATAAGCAAATAAACGAATACCTCTGCATTGAGATTGCAATTAATAAATATGCCTTTCAATCAGTGCGTGCATCTCACTTTGAATTTCTCACCCACTACGTATTTTGGTTCAATTCGCCGCATTCAAATAGTTCTAACTCTTCAACGAACCTATCGGGTTCAAATTCCGGCTTTGCCATGGGTGTTTGTAGTGCTTCGTAATCCACTTTAAGCCGTAGGTCCCTGTCCTAACAGGATCGTAGAGCGCTGCGGGGGCCTTGTTACTCCGCGTCCGTGGCTTACCATCAAGCTGCACGCGCCCCCTGGGTATTGCAAAGGGAGTAACGTCTGTGCTGCAAAGTGAGTAACGTCTGTGCAGCCCTTATGGCGAAAATCACGGTCTATTTTAAAGGGGTCTGAATGGCCGAATGGCTAGCACTCTGGCGCTCAATACCACAGATTTTGGGTTCGAGTCCCGGAGGTTCCATGGATGTTTGCAGTCCATGTTTGTAACGTCTGTGCAGCGCTTGCCTTAAGGAATCCAAGACCAAGCTGTCTAAGTGTTTGCTAGCTGCATTAGGAAAAAAAAAATTCTTTGCTTAATTCGCGCCACCTGTAGTTTTCGTATATTCTTTATTGATTTCCTTACAAGCAGTAGTAAGCAGCCTTACAGCAAGCTTTTTTTTTTTTTATAAACGCCATCTTTTTTAAAAAAAACAAAATATTACTATGAAATTGTTAGGGTTGTAAAAAGTTTAATTGTAAAAGATTAAATGTTTAATTAAAAAAAGGTTAAATGTTTAATTTTATTACTTGCACTTGTACTCTTTTTTAAAAAAGATGAAACATTTTGCCACCTCGAATGTGTGTTTAGGGAACACGTTAAGCTACTAGTTCGTTACAGGTCGCTTTCAAAACAGGACGCATGGGTGCGTCACATTCATTCTGTGGGACGCGAGGTAGACCTTATCTATAAATAAATTAATAGTTTAGAAAAACTAAAAAACACGCTTTTTAGAGTGAATCAAACTAAAAAGTAAAAAATAATTCTTAACATAAGAATAAAATGACTGACGAGAAAATTAAACGTCACTGTTCTAAAAGCGTGGGGTGCTCGATATCAATCGTTATAATTTTCACTAGTTTAATTCCGAAATGCAGAGTTAGTTTAAACATGTCATACAAAGCACCCCGCATTTAGAACAGTGACATTCATTTTCTCCACAGTCATTTTATTCTTACGTTAACAATTATTTTTTACTTTTTAGTTTGATTAACTCTAAAAGCGTGTTTTTAGTTTTTTTAAACTATTAATTTATTTACTTTTTAGTTTCATTAACTCTAAAAGCCTGTTCTTTAGTGTTTTTAAACTATGATATTAAATGAGGTCCCGGTACGGAGGACTGGTTCTTACAATAATGTAACTGTGGTAAAACAAAGTCTAAATGCGAATAGGTCGAGCCAACCAGGATTCGAACAGGAAATCTCTAATCAGGCGCGTTATCCGTTGTGCCGCTGTCCCACGTAGGTTTGAATATCTGAAAGATGTCTGTAAATGTTTCTTTGCAGCTTATATAGTGTGTATGAGGAGAAGCAGATCTCCAGGGAAAAAGTGTAGCGCCGATCAAGATGACTTTTCAAAGGCTGCGTGTTTTAATCACTCATCCTGGCGATCCTAATCATGATGAGATAATAAACGTATCAAAATGTTTTATTGTCGTTTGTCCTTGGTAAGTCTACAACGTTTAAATTAAATCGGATCACTTAAAGTAGGAAAAATCGCCCCCAAAGTCAGTTACATACATACATACAAACAAACAAACATACAGGTGAAACTAATAAAAGCGTATTAAAAAGAAAAACAAAGTTATCACTGAAACTTCTGGATGATTAAATACTGAAAAGGCAAGCGCCGGCACACACAAAAAAACAGCAAGCAGCAACCCAATGAAGCTGCTCCCTTATTACATTAGGTTCCATTTTCATAAAATTGAGTTCTCACAAAGCTGCGTCCTTTGTTGGAAGTGAACAGCGGGTAACTTTTACTCTAAGCTCGAATGTGGCTGCATTTCGTTCTGTTGCTGCATTGGATTTTTTTTTTTTTTTTTTTTTTTGAAATTTTCAGAGCATACTGTGTTTTAATGGAATTGGAAACACTTTGCGTGTTTTAATTGGATTGTGAGAAGGGCTAATTTTATTACACGGAATGTTTATATTTTACTCGGGCCTGATGGCCGAATGGCTAGCGCTCTGGCGTTTGGTACCACAGGTATCGGGTTCAAATCCCGGCTTTGCCCATGGGTGTTGTAGTGGTACAGAATCCACTTTAAACCGTAGGTCCTGGTCCCCTAATAGGATCGTAGAGCGTTGCGGGGGCATTGTCACTCCGCGTCCGTGGCTTAACTTCAAACTACACGCACCTCCTGGGTAATGCAAAGTGAGTAACGTCTGTGCAGCGCTTGCCTTAAGACGTCCATTTCTGTTTTTCCAGCTGAATTATAAAAAAAAAAATTTTATATTTTACACATAAATATTCGTCCATTTTGTGATGCCTCATGTTTTAATTTAAGTCATCATGTAGAAAGATGCCGTGTTTTGCTGTTTACCAATATCAATTAAATTGCATCTAATACTAGTTGACCTGATTCACGAATTCAACGTCGTACATTCAGATAAGTCTTCATTTAAATCTAACCGAGCCAAATCCTTTCTGCAAATGGGCGGGGATGAAGGGACGGAACGCCGCCACTTTCAATCAATCCTCTCCGTCCAGGTTTCCCCGAGTTCCGACCGAACATGATTATCTAATGAAGGGTCAACTCGATTAGCAAATTGCATCGACTCGAGGATGCAAGCTGAAAAAAGATGTCAAATGCAGAGATCGAACAGCTATGTGAGAGATAAATAGTGTAGGACAGGGGTCTCCAAACTCTCAGCCTTAGGGCCGTATTGTTTACTCAGTAAGTACGAAGGGCCAAAACTGTTTTAATTTTTCTGTCATTATCTATAATTTCTAGACTAGTTGCCGACTACGCACTCTGAACGAGCATACGCAGCGATAAATTCGCTGGTTCAATGTCTACAATCTCTTTTAATAATTGGTAGTACAAGTAAAATTGATCCACAACTACAAACTATTGTCAGTGAAAAATCACATTCACATAAATCTCACTAGTATTTTTTTTTACAAGTGGATACCCCGCGGTTTCATTCGCGTTCATTTAGCTTTTCCGTTCCCGAGGGATTTTCAGGATAAAAATCATATGTTTAATTCCGGATATATGCATTCCAAACGTCGATATACATATAAATATGCGATACTCTTTACCCCAACATAACTACCGAGGGGTAACCGCAGGAGGTTCACTAGTTTATAATGTTAGGGGAATCATTTCAATTATGTGTTAGTTGTTATGCTTAAGTTAAATTTTCCGCGCATTATGCTTATCATTAAGCTTTGCAAGTCAATAAAACCGAGTTATTATCATTCTGAGTTTTTTTTATCCAACTTATTACAGCAATAAGCTATTCGCTGTAGTGGGCCGGATTGATGATAGTAGCTGGCCAGATTTGGCCCGCGGGCCGTAGTTGGAGACCCCTGGGGACGGAGATCACCAGCGGATGCTTTGAAATATGAACCGACTTGATGGAAGATTGTGACAGAAGTCGCACTTCCTGTTTGGAATTTGGTTAAATTTATCTAAACAACGTCGTTATTTTTCGTACGATGAAAATTGTTTGCTGTGCTATTAAAATTATTCTAACAGTCATGATTGAATAGTTGCTCTCATGGCTGCTGTGCAAAAGGATTCGGCTCCAAGGGTGGCGGCATGTTTATTACAAACGAGTCGGTGAATATTTTAATATTGACAATCAAACTGTTTGGAAAGGATGTTCCAGTTTCTTTACCTTTTTATGTGTACCACTTTTTATGTGTATCCCACGAACAGCCCACTGACGGGTGAGGATAGTGCCTTCCGAGTGGACTTTTTATAGCCTGCAGTGACGTACCTCCTGCACTTTTAAGAGCATTCTTTCCAAGTTCTTTCAGTGGGAAGTTTATTATTTTCTATTATTATCATCACAAACTCAAATTCATCGTGGATCATTTCGGAGAAATGAAAAATTGTGACAGAGATGTGTAAAAAGTAATTGTTATTCATTGTTTTACTAGGAAACAAAAATAAAGCAGCAGCTTTAGAAAAGAGTGTCCTAATTACAAGTTCGATTGTTCAGACATTACGATTTTAAAAAACATTTTTTCCTTAGCTTTGATGCTTTCTGAAAAATATTAATAATTTAGAAAAAAAATAAATTTTAAAACAATACAAAATCGTCAAATTACAAATATCAGTTGACTTTCCATATAGCTTTGCTGTGAATAAAGACCTTCTAGAATTAATCCTCTTTTACTTAAGGCTGTAAAAGTTATTAATTTTCCGGGGTTTCTCTGTTTCTGTTATCAGGATGTTGTACATTTTTATCGCGATGTATTTACAAACAATGGGGGGAGGGCGCTTCGGAGGGAATTCCTTCGATTTCACTTTTACGTTGCCCAAGAAGGAACGTCCGCTGATCCGGAATTCCTGTTCTGTTTTTATTTTATAAACCCTCCGCGGGGTTTTACTGGAACAGGAAAGAAGTCGACGGCAAATTCTTTAAGCAAACAGACAGAAGTTTTTGCCGTGGCGAGGTTTTTTCAGAAAGCTCAAATAAGAAGAAATAAATAGATAGATAGATATCGAAACCTTTTTATGAACTTGGAGAAATAAAAATCTCTCGAAAAATAGTTGTTGAATTCTTAAGTATTACAGTTAGATTCAATGCAATTCTTAACCTTAAAGTAAACCAGGGGTCTCCAAACTACGGCCCGCCAGTGTCATCCATCTGGCCCGACAGCGAATAGCTTATTGTTGCTGTAATAAATTGGATAAAAAAACACAGAATGATAATAATTCGGTTTTATTGACTTGCTAGGTAAAACTTAATGACAAGCATAATACGCAGAAAATTTAACTTAAGCATAACAACTAACAAATAATTGAAATGAATCCCACTAACATTATAAACTAGTGAACATCCCGCGGTTACCCTCGGTAGTTATGTTGGGGTAAAGAAGTATCGCATATGTTTGTATATCGATGTTTGGAATGTATATATTCTGAATCAAACATATGATTTTTATTCTGAAAATCCCTCATGAACAGAAAAGCTAAATTAACTAGTCTAGAAATTATAGATAATGACAGAAAAAATTAAAACGGTTTTGGCTCTTGGTACTTACCGGGTAAACAGTATGGCCCTAAGGCTGGAAAGTTTGGAGACCCCTGAAGTAAACAAAGGCAGTAAATTGAATACACGAATTATTATCGTTTAATTACTTAAATTAGTTTTAATAGCATGGATTACTTTCGTTTAGATGTAGGAATTACTTGTGTTCTCTTTTTCTCTGATTATGGGACGCATCTGCAGTTTTATTCTAGATTTAATGGCTAAAATAGCTTAAATATAAATACGCAATTTATTCTTAGCATATCTTTTCAATCAAACAGGGCTTTTTTTCCAGGTGCAAGTTTGTTTCATGACAAAGATAAAAAATATAAATATTATTATTTTTATTGCCGTTAGAATGAGTCATGCCATCTTTTCTATTATCTCAAAAGCCTTCACTTTGGTTTCTTTGGGAATACAAAAAATAAAAGCCATCAAAGGTGCCGTCTTTTCAAGGACAAATGATAGCATAAAATCGCAATGTAATGAAAAAAAAAAAACTTTATAAGCTAATTTAAAGCTGGACTTAAAACTCCTGATGAGCATTTATGTGTTTGGGAAATATGCAAGTGAAAGTCGTTCCGTGAAAGTCGATTTTTTTGTTATTCACCAGGGCATGCCTCTGTTACTCAGTGCAGCCCATGAAAAATTTCTCACATTTTAATGTACCGTGCATTTCGGAATGAAAAATTATAACGATTGATATCGAGCACCCCGCGCATTTAGAACAGTGACATTCATTTTCTCGTCAGACATTTTATTCTTATGTTAACAATTGTTGTTTACTTTTTAGATTGATTCACTCTAAAGGCGTGGTTTTTTTTTTTTAAAACTAGTAATTTATTTTTCCCCTCAAGTCCGGAAATCTCATTCGCCGCCAGTCCTCTGAGGGGGTTGAGAAATCCCCCTCCCGAGTGCAGGTCCCCTTTTTCACTGCTCCGGAAGACCGCTCCATCACTGCCAGACTACAATACCAAACACCGAATGCTCATAATGGCGGGGCATAAATCAGACTTCAAAATCTTTTACTCAGTGAAATTTTTTATTTCCTTTAAATGTAAGAACCATGTCTTTTATAAAATAAAATGGTTTTCTTTTACGTTCAAACTGAGTTCAAGAGTTCAGATCTCTGTAGAGAGAGAGATCTCTGTAAATAATTTTAAATCTTTGTGACCTTCTTTAAATGAACCTTTGCATTATTCTATTTTCCTTTACCTTCTAAACAACCTGTATTTCTCATTGTTGCCTATTTATTGTTTTTTTTTTCTAATGCAGCCGGCAAACACTTAGACAGCTTGGTCTTAGGATGCCTTAAGGCAAGCTCTGCACAGACGTTACTCACTTGGCATGACCCAGGGGGAGCGTGTAACTTGAAGATAAGCCACGGATGCGGAGTAACAATGCCCCCGCAATGCTCTACTATCCTATTAGACCGGGACCTGCGGTTTAAAGTGGATTCCGAACCACTACATACATCCATGGCACCGCCGGAACTCGAACCGTAAACCTGTGGTACCGAGTGCCAGAGCGCTAGCCACTCGGCCATTCAGGCCCATCATCATAGTAAATATTAAATCAGTAAATCGTTATGTATGAAAAGTGACTCATTTATTTATCATTATTTTATTAAAATAATCTGTATTACAGTAATGGAAATTTCTATCCACTCGTGGAAAAAATAGAAGAAGATTTTTTTCTTTAGTTGTCGGATTTTAATTCTTTTTCCCCAATTGTATGAAATATTCTATTAGGTCCTATCACATATAATTATACACGTGATGCATACGTGTAGTAATTATAGTTAAATATTGATGTGAATCAATGTTATAGAAATATGCGAGATATCATATATATATATATATATATATATATATATATATATAAACATGTTATTATATAAATATATGTGATACGTTGTAAAAAATAGTGCATTCAATTGAAATAAAAATATTAAAATCAGGATCCAAAGATAACAATTTCCATCCAGAAATAAAAAAAATCTTCCCAGTAAGCTGTAATTCTGATTCTTTAAAGATGATTACTTCTCTTCTCCGCTATTTATTGTAAAAGAGAAATATTATGTAATATGCGTCCCATCAATGTGTTATTTCCTGCATAAATTTAATCCAATAATATTGAATTTAGTTCACTTTATGAATGCATTTTGGAAAAATTAAGTTTCGATTAAATAAAACTAGTTTCAATGTATTTTTATTAAATAAAGATAGTGAAGACTGTGTTTCATGAATCTTAGAAATCAATGCTCGTCGATTACTTACGGAGAAGATCATCTTCTCTTACGAAAAATACTGAAGTAGACAAATATATTGCATAAAGTTAAAAAAAATTATATTTTAATTTCATGAATGACTTTCACTTCATCCTTAAATCTATTTTTTTTTTAATTTTAATAAATTTTGAAATAATAAAATTTTAAAAACTTTGACCCTATTTCAATATTTGCCACTTTTTTTTAAAAATGAATGGGTGTTGTTTCGTCATTAAGCGCCATCTAAAGAAAAGGGAATTTTCAAGGTCACGACCCCTTATCTTTGCGTTGTTAAACTTTTGGCAAGTTCTTTCAAAGGCAAATAAAGAATGATAATAGAACTATCATCATCTATGCTTAACATGGCTTGTTCAAAGCAGGCGCAACAGCCACTGGACACGCATTTCAAAATCCTTCGTTTGAAGCAGGAGTCTCCAAACCATTCAGCCTTGGGGCCATACTATTCACTCCAGTAAGTACCAAGGGCCAAAACCGTTTTAGTTTTCTGCCATTATCTATAATTTCTGAACTTCTGAATAATGTTTACAGATTTAAGTTAACCGATGAGCATCTTAAATCTCTTTAATAATTGTTACAAATTGAATTGATCTACAACTACAAACTATTGTCAGTGGAAAATCACACTTACACAAATCTCATTCGTATTTTTTTTACAAGTGGATATCTAGCGGTTTTATTCGCGTTCATTTAGCTTTTCTGTTCCTGAGGGATTTTCTGGATAAAAATCATATGTTCGATTCAGGATATATGCATTCCAAACATCAATATACATACATATGCGATACTCTTTACCCCAACATACTACCGAGGGTAACCGTAGGATGTTCACTAGCTTACAATGTTAGTGGGATTCATTTCAATTACTTGTTAATTAAGTTAAAAGTTAGCTTAAGTTAAATTTTCCGCGTATTATGCTTGTCATTAAGCTTGAACTAGCAAATCAATGAAGCCGAGTTATTATCATTCTGGTTTTTTTTATCCAACTTATTACAGCAACAATAAGCTATTCGCTTGCGCGGGCCGTAGTTTGGAGACCCGTGGTCTGAAGGATAGTACTTAATGGTATTTGTTAGTCAGTTGCAAGATGTTGTGAAGATCTTTGCGGCGGCCGTAAAATATTTCGTGCACTACAAGGGTGCAAATCCCAATTAAAATGAGCTAGCTGCGATGTTTTATAAAAATGTGCTGATATCAGTTTTCCCCATTTCTTCTTCGATGAAAGTTTTGTTAAAATCTTTTTTTATCTCCTATTTTCTCGATTTATTATTTGCTTCAAGTATCCAATCACCTCTATTCGAGACCATTTTTATCCCAATATTTTTACAACTACTGCTAAGCATGGCAATAAAAGTGATTTGAAATGAAGCGCCCAAAGTTCTTCTTGGAAAAGAAATATAAATATGGAGCTTAAGAAACTTTTTTCAAAACATTCTTTGAAGCAGTTCTTACTAATCCTCTTTCCTCAGAGTTTTTAGTGTTTACCAGTAGTTGATTAAAAGCTAAAAATCTTTCAAAAGAATAGCTCGTTGTTTTTTAAAAGCGAAATGACCCTATGTGGCAGCAACTGTGTGTTAGATTTGTGGACAATTCCAGATTTTTTTTTTGAGAAATTTAAACTTATGTTGTTCACCAAATATTAAATATATTATATACTTGAATTTAAGAGACACTGTTGGCCATTTAAATTGCTACAACAGGAAGGAAAACAAACATTTTTTTGTGTGCATACAGCAGGATGAGATCCACGCACGCAGCTAAGAAAGCTGATGTTGGACTCCCTGCTTTCAGAAGTGAGGAGACTCGATGGAGATTGGGACACGAACGTCTGGGAGGAGGAATTGTGCACCCTATGCTTAGAGAAAAATAGGGAATTTTTAGGCAGGAATGGTGGGCACCGTTCCTCCTTGGGAAAGCACTCGCCGCACAGTAAAGCAGAAAATGTCGACACAAAGCAGAACATTTAAGAATATAGCAATTAAATATGTAAAAAAAATTATTCACTAAAACGCTAATTAACTAATAAATTATAATAACATAAAGTAAATGATATAAAATAAATAATATCAACTTACATATTATTTAAAAACTGCAGCACAATAGCGGTTCAGAATAAATGTCGAAACACATCACGCTACAGTAATTAAAAAAAAAGTGACAGCATCAATGCATCTGGTGGACAATCTTCCCTACAAGTTGAAGGAAAATTCCCTTTCCCTAAGAACCGACAGCGCCGCCTGATGGTTTCATTGTTGTTTCATGGTGCACAATTCCTCTCCCCAGAAGCCTCGGATTGGGGCAACGTCTGTAGAGCATCGATAGTAGAGAATGCCATAATCTCCCTGATAGGAGTTTTCCCAGGTTTTCTCCCAAACGACCAGCACATTCGTGGCATTCACCCCTAAAAAGTCTTCCCCTCGACACCCGTTTGTAAACTGTTCGTGGCATAAATATAATAAAAGTTGTCTTCATGGATGGGATGATGTGCAGCTTCCGTTGTCTTACGACCAGAGCACCGGTGGTGGAAGACTGACTCTGCTCCGATGCCTGCAGACCTCAGATGGACATAATGGAAGGGCCTTCACGTCTTGGGTGTCCCTACCAGGAGATTACTCTCCCGACGTACTTCACCCGTTCCGCCCAGGTACACCCCCACCCCGATTGCATCTCACAAAATGGGACAGATTTGAAATGAACAGCTTTTTTTGATTTTGATAATTCTTTCAGTTTTTCGATACGGTATGATATATTTAATCAATATTCCCTTTTATCTGTTAAAAACTCTCTAGATCTCTAGTGTTACAGGAGACAGGGTAGGTGTATCTATTCTCAAAAAGCTAAAACATCTTTCAGTGGATCCCCCTCCCACGTCGACCTTGAGGGGAATGTAATGGCAGATGCATTGGCCAAAGCAGGTGCTAGTGAGGTATTGGTTCCACTTGAGCCTCTTACCTACAAGCTAAGTTAAATGGAAAAATAATTTGGTCTACTCCCCAGTGCCCCAGGGGCCATCGACCTGGCTGTACTTTGGCACTTGATTGTGACAGGCGGGGACAAACTGCAATCACCCGCTTGCTCAGTGGACACCTCAGAACTGTGACTTTCTCGAATGGCTTTCGACCCTTGCACCAAGTGCTCCTCTGAGCAGGCTTCACCCTCTCACATCTCGGGGCTCAGATGTCAGGTTCCCCTTGACAGTCCGTTGAGGGTCTTGGACTTTCTTCGGGTATTTGGATTCATGGACCTAGTCTGGCCCCGCTGGACTTTGGGGATGGGTGAAGAAGAAGAAGAAAATAATAAAATTTGCTTCAGGGCAAAGAAGATCCTCACGTGACTTTTACAATCGGCACCATTGGCAGGAGTGACGTCATGACTGGTCACTTCCGGAGTTACGCTGCCATTCATTTGTATGGAACCGATTACTTGGTTAGCACGGGGCCAATTCATCGCGCTCTTCAGGGCCTGGGCGTTGATTTTGAGACGTCACAGCTGTCGGCCAGATTCTCCAAAGGGTGAAGACGAACGTTTGTGATTTTAGAAACAACATTTAATGTTAAATATTTATTTTAACCAATAGAACCATATTATGAACCTGCTTTGAATTATTTTATTTACATAAATATAATTTTTTTTTAAGTAGATAATATCTTCAAGTTAAATATTTTTTTATCTTATTTCATTCACAAACATTTCCCAAAAAATTTTCTGTAGTGGCAGAAATTCTTTTTAATTAAATAGTTTATTTACAAAAAATTATGAACAAATAATCCTTATAGTTTGCATATATATATTACAGAAAATATTTTCAAAATTTTTATTTGTACATTGAAATTCGTCAAGAGAAATTATACAAAAACTAAAATAGAAAAATTAATTTAATGGAGGAAACATTAAAATAAAAAAATAGAAGACTTATCTCGCCGGCCCCGGTTCGCATCGCTACAGAGAAACACAGCTTCTATTTGCTGTGTGGAACAGACTGCATTCGTTTAGAATTAGTTTTAGGAGCGTATGTTATTTCAAGGTTTGTAATTTAACGTAAGCGATGATAACTTTTTTTCCCCTTTTCCGTTGGTCATTTCTATTCTGTGCTATAGCCACGAAAGGGGATTCTACTATGTTACAATAAAATTTCTGGCCATTTAAATTGCTAAATGTCTCAGATGTGTCTTTTTTTATTTCCATTGCCAACGTGGAAGAGAGAGGCGATGTTTTCCTTCTGCGTCGGAGCGTTAATTTGTTAGATATGCGAAAATAAAAAGAAGGTGAGAGCGGAACATGAATCCAACGGCAGCCCATGAAATCATTCAAAGTACCAGACACTTGTGACAACGACGAATGTAAGCTTCTTGAAAGACTTTCAAATTAAAATTTAATGTAATTATTTGTTTGAAATATTTTCATTTTTTTCTTCCCTTGTGAGTCTTGTTCGATATTACCTGTCATATCTTTTTATGTTAAAAACAAAATAAACAGTGCGTATTTTTTTTATATCTTTCATAATTTAACAAGCTCTTATATATATATACTCTAATAAACTATAATACAATTCTCAGCTCTTATATAATATACTCCACATTTTTAAAACTTTCTCTATAAAGATGTTTTTGGCATGACATAGTTTATAAAATGTCGATACCAAAGAATGAAGCCCGTCTAATTGAAGAATTTCTATTTCCAAGCCATCGTTTGTTAAATATATATATATATATGCATATATATATATATATATATATATATATATATATATATATATATATATATATATATATATATATGTAAGCAAAAAAAAGCAAAGGAGAAAGGTAGGAAAGGGGAAAAGATGTAACTACAAAAATATGGGGTGTAATAAGGCTTGTTTTATCATCCAGGTACAGTATACTTTAAATATCACCAAGAGCATTAACTAGTTGTCACCAAATAAAAAATCCAAAAGAATGTAAGTTTTACATTTTAAAAACACACAGAAGAAAAGATGGAATCGGAAGTAATTCTAGTGCAAAAAAATTTCTAGTGCAAAAGACTATTCGTATCATAATGTAGATCAAATTCTTCCATCCTTTGTTTTGCACCAATTTTATTCAATGGTCTCTTGGGGATTTTTAGAATGTTCCACGAGTTGTATATTAACTTTTAATAATACTATTTAATAATAATAATAATATATAACATAAATGTTTAAAAATCATAAAAATGCATAAAACTAATGCAATTGTATCATATGTGCACTTATGTGGTCATGTACATGTGTTTCCGTAGGTTAATATTTGTTGTGCTGTTTCTTATCCCACTTGGCTGGCCAAGCCCACACGTACTCATGATTGAAGGGAAGGAAGCAGCTTCTGTTGTGATGGAGCACCCGTAGGTAGAAGTATGACTTTGGTTCCGTGGCGCTCTTACAGTCATAGAGACCGGGACCTACGGCTTAAAGTGGATTCCGAACCACTACAAGCACCCATGGGCACCACTGGGACTCGAACCCGATACCTGTGGTACCGAGAGTCAGAGCGCTAGCCACTCGGCCATCAGGCCCCAGGTTAATAGTGTTCAACAAAAGCGATGGCCGTTGTTTGTCGGTAAATGGCAGACGTCCATTTGCAAACACGTAAAATGTTTTTAAGTTTATGAAGCTCATTGCTTGCTGAACATTCACCGAATTCATTGTTGTTCATCGAACACCCGTAATAAACAGTGACTTGTTATTATGGGCTTTTATTATGGGCGTTATTATGGGCGTTCGTTATTATGGGCGTTTTCCTCGCTCATTGTAAATGAAAGCAAGGAATTCTGAAATGAGTGAATCCCGGAAACCCAGAGCCGTGGCGAGTGTCCATGTGCATCCAAAAATGCATGGGAGTGTTTCGATGACCACGCAATCCACCTTCTTTTCAAGATATTGATTGACCAGCCCCTCTCTCCCACTCGGACTTTCTGATTCAGCACATCTTATTATTATTATTTTTTTTATTGTTTCTTCTTTCTTGCGTGTTTCTTGTATTGTTACTTCTTGTATAACAGGTGGGTTGAAATGTTCGTAGGCTGACACATAGATTAAATTGAGATATCCGAGACCCTAAAGATATAAAAGGAACGTGTTGGACCTATCGTGAATGAATATTTGGATATGCGAAAAGCTCTGTTCAAAGTGGGTGCCGCGCAGAGCTCACAATCGACCCAAAACAACAACGAATGGATGATTCTAAGCAGTGTTTGGAGCTGTTCAATCGTAATAAACCCGAATTTTTGTGTCGATATGTGACAATGGATGAAACATGGCTCCATCATTTCACACCGGAGTCCAATCGACAGTCAGCCGAGTGGGACTGCACGTGATGAACACTAAAAAATGCCATAACTCCCATACTACTAGTGCAACAGATTTATACGCGTGTCTTTTGAAGGTTAGGACTAAATCAAAATTATATGGATTTAATACTAGTAGCGCCATCTGTATGTCAGCCAAGGAACATTTCAGCCCACCTGTTAAAGTAGTTCTATTTCCGAAAAGACTTATTTAAAAACAGTAAAACATTCTTTTATAACGAAAGTTTTGTTTATCTTTTTTTTTTTTTCATCCCTAAATTACTGATGTGACTCTGACAGTTGATAATGTTGAATCAAATAGTAAGGAATTTGGCTTAGAATGCCTTTTCTTCCTATTGAGCAATACTTAGGACATTTTTAAAAATAAGTATTGAGAAAATAATAAGAGTATATAGTTTCATCGTTTGTTTGTTTTTCCGCTTAGAACAGTGAAGTACTTTTTTAAAAATATTCATTTATATATATTGAAGCCTTATTCTTTGCATGTGATGTTCCGAAATGTAAAAAGTGTTCCTAATGCGTATTAAAAGAAAAAAATTTGATGAAAATCTCGCGTATTTTTTCGATTTCCCATTTCTTGTCCCTATTTTAATGCGGCTTTTACATCTATCTTTCAACACTAAATGTACCCGTAGGTAGAAGTTTGACTTCTGCTCCGCAATGCTCTTACAGTCATAGGAGACCGGGACCTACGGCTTAAAGTGGATTCCGAACCACTACAAACATCCATGGCACCGCCGGGACTCGAACCCGAAACCTGTGGCACCGAGCGCCAGACACTCGGCCATTCAGGCCCCGAATGGAATAATGAAATGGTTTTATGTTTGAATCTGCAGTTTTCGTTTCTGCGCTTTATCAACTATAAAATGACTTTTTCAATTAAAAATTTTTACAATTAAAATTACAAATTAATTGTACAATTTTACAATTTTTACAAATTTTTTGTTGAATTGCTGCAATTAAAATGAGTAACTCGAAACTTCTGTTATTTCTGGAATATCACTGCTTCTTTGGCACTAAATTTCAGAAAACAAAATAATAATACTGCAAATTAGATTTTTAATAAAAATTCAAGTTTTCATTGCATGATTAAACCAAAATGTATCAG
Organism: Caerostris extrusa; assembly: GCA_021605095.1. Taxonomy (NCBI): domain Eukaryota; kingdom Metazoa; phylum Arthropoda; class Arachnida; order Araneae; family Araneidae; genus Caerostris; species Caerostris extrusa. The sequence goes on along the minus strand of BPLR01020636.1, from coordinate 22,175 downwards.
TTTGGATAATAGATGATTCACTTTGAACAAAAAGCCAATTCACAAACAAACTATCCATTTCATTAATTCTAAAATACTATGCTTTATGCACATTAAATTTCGCATTTTTAATCAAAGGACCATGTTTAACCAGGTTAGGATGATGAGATGCAACACGTTTTTTCAGCTTTTTTTTTTTTTATTTCAATTTCTCTTGTCTATAAATAATTTTTTTTTGTTTATGCAGGCTCGTTATTACCAAAACAAGATTTTATTTCTTTTTATGTTCTTCCATTTTTTTTTTATGTTCTTGTTCATGCATTATAATTTAAGAAGATACGCAGCGGATTCAGTATTATCCAGGTTGCAACATAAGATTCATAGGGGGCCTGAATGGGCGAGTGGCTAGCGCTCTGGCGCTCGGTACCACAGGTTTCGGGTTCGAGTCCCGGCGTTGCCATGGGTGCTTGTAGGGTTCGAAATCCACTTTAAACCGTAGGTCCCGGTCTATGATCGTAGAGCGTTGCGGGGGCATTGTTACTCCGCTTCCGAGGGCTTATCTTCAAGACACGCGCCCCCTGCGTAATGCAAAGTGAGTAACGTCTGTGCAGCGCTTGCCTTAAGGCACCCAAGACCAAGCTGTCTAAGTGTTTGCCAGCTGCTATTAGGAAAAACAACTTCGTGAATATATAAAATGCTGATAACAATAAGATTTCTTCTATTTGAATGGATGAATCATAAGGGTAGGACATACTGTACATACGTACTGCAAAATATTTACGTTCGAATCAATCGATTTCCATCCAACACTGATTGCTTTTTGTTTTCGTACTACGCACGGCGTCCAAGTTCAAAAAATAATAACACAACCAGTGGATTTCATCCCACCCGTCATGTTTAATGAAAGTGCGACATTTATTTAATTTCATTTTTGTGCAGCTTCGAACGCTACAACACCCGGAAACCAAACATCCATGAGAATCTTCTTGCTGAACGGTGTTTGTATGTAATCCCGCCATTCAATTATGTTACCACGCTCCTAATAAATTCATAAATAGCCAACGGTAAGAAATCGCGCCAACGACGACGATTTTCCAGATTGACGGAGAGCCTCGGTTGCCTAGCAACCTCTATCTCCTGCTTTGTGAATGAGAGAAGTTTCTCAAGCTTTAAGCCCATGGATTAGATAAAAAAAAGTAATATAAGTATATTATTAATTTAATTAAAAATTAATTATTCGAATTTTTTATTAATTAATAAAAAAAATTATGCATATATACGTTTTTTTTATATTATTATAATTTCAAGAAGGTAATAAAAAAAATAGATAAACAATCGAAACAAACAAAAACGATTGGAGGGGAAATTGAGCCTCAGTGGAAAAACTGCATGGTCATTCGAAAAGGAGTATATCGGAACGTTAATAAATAATAGCGCGAGGTCTTTTGCGATTTTTGAAATCAGAAATGTCGTAAAAATAGTTGCTTAGATCATTCAAAACAGAATTATTAATATTTGGAATGGAATTATAAGATTTTTTTGCAATTTTATACACAAATTGTTTAAAACTTGGGAGGGAAAGAGCAGAAATCGCGCCAATTGCTTCCTGTGGTCAGATAACGGTCGCGGCGTGAAAAAGAAAAAATCCAGTTTTTATGACTAAATCATGGAAGTGTTTATGGTCCTCTTTTTCATTCCCTTTTTATGGACATCGAATGAGATCCAATTTCTGCGATTCGTCGGAAGTCGGGAGCCATGAAATGATGACGAAATGACTGAAATGGATTTTATAAAGTGTGCTTTATTCTCTGTGGCATTCATTTTTCCCTGCTCTAAATTAGACTTTTTTTTTTTTTTTTTTTTTTTGGTTATCTTATTACATAAATGAATAAGAATAAGCACGTTTTTATACTTCAAATAAAATGGTATAAGCCAGGGTCTCCAAACTTTCCAGACTTCGGGCCATACTGTTTACCCAGTAAGTACCAAGGGCCCAAACCGTTTTAGTTTTTCTGCCATTATCTACAATTTCTAGATTAGTCGCCGAGTACGCGCTCTGAGCGAGCATACGCTTGTTAAATTCGCTGGTTCAATGACTACAATTACTATTGTGTGTATCCATACGACCATGACACTTGACGACATCTAATGGTTAAAAGCGGAAATAGGTAGGTATAACTACCGAGCTTAACCGCGGGATGTTCACTAGTCTATAATGTTAGTGGGATTCATTTCAATTATTGGTTAGTTATGCTTAAGTTAAATTTTCTGCGTATTATGCTTGTCATGAAGCTTTACCTAGCAAGTCAATAAAACCGAGTTATTGTCATTCTGGGTTTTTTTTATCCACCTTATTACAGCAACAATAAGCTATTTGCTGTCACGGGCCGGATGGATGACACTGGCGGGCAGGATTTGGCCCGCGGCCGTAGTTTGGAGACCCCTGGTATAAGCTATTCAATTTAGCTTAAACCTGTAAAAACAGTTATTCTATTATGTGGAAACCCTACTGCAGTTTTATTACTACTAATGATTTAGGACATGTTTGAGTATGAAAGCTTTAAATGTTCTGTCTTTCCAAGCTGATTTATGAAGGTTAATTGCATTTGAAACTGCTGATGAATTCATTTTAAAACTCATTTTAGAGTTATACTTATAATGAAAATTTTCTGCTGCTTACAGAACTATGTCCTTCTTAAAAGCAAAATAACTTTGTCCCATTTTAAATAAACTATAAGGCTCTCTTTCTGTACGACAGAACGAACTTTGTTCGACAAACAATTCATTGAACAAACAGAAGTCATCGTTATCCATAGAAATAAATTCAATACTCAATTTAGAATTCTCTATCCTTTAATCAATACAAATTCAGCTTTACCTCTTAATCTCAAAAATTCTAATATATCCCTCTATCTTCGTCCAGTATTAGCTTATGCAAGCCCAGTTTGCGGTTCTGTGGCTCGTACAAATTTTGAAATTATTCAAAGGCTTGAGAACAAAACTCTCAGAATGTTAACGAATTCACCCTGATACTTTCGTAATTAGACGAGCTCTCTCGATTCCAAGTTTAAGACGTTCACAAAATTTCTACTTAATTCTATAACGGTATGCGAAACATCCATAACCCTGTGTTAAATATCCTACAAAATGACGATTATGATATTTCTTCCCGCAAACATAGCAAAAGACCTCACACTGTTCTAAATATTTTAAATTAATTCCTTACAACTGCCCAGATGAAAGCTATTTTTTCTCCCTAATTTGACCTTTGCTCATTCTGTTTTATTACATGCAACTGATTTCATCAGCATCTACATTTTTGAAATTTTTGTTATTTTTCATTTTATAATTTTATTAAATAAATAATTCTTTTTTAAAAAGGGCATTTAATTATCTATTTTTCTTATTAACTCAAAGGGCATGAGACCACCGCTATGTTTCAACATTTTACAATGAAGGAGCTACGCGGCCAAGGATCTCCGTAATAATCTACAATAAGAGGAAGTCCTCGTTATGAAGGTTATAGGCAAGAAAAATAAAGCTATGAAATAAGCTATTTCGATTAAAAATAATTGTAGCCAATAAATAGTGTTGAGTAACAAACTGGGTTATTGAACGGAAGCAAGTCAAGTGATAACAATGAAACTACCATCGCAGTATTTTGATGCAAAACTTAAGAAGTTTAAGTCATTGAAATTTTATTCCGCGGCATTTTAAACCGTGAAGTTTTCTAATTTCGGATGACACAATGGAAGAAAAATAATGAGTAGCATCCAATGAAATTCAAGATCTAAATTCAGATTTCTTTTATTTCTATTAACCAAATTCAAAAATAAAATTGAAAATTTTTTTTTATTACTAAAAAAAAAGAAAACTTAGCTGTCATTGAAGAGGAATTTTAGTGGCGATATTACAAACTTATTGGATCTTCTATTTAAGAAAAAGTATTAAGAAAAAGTATCCAAAAAATATTCCATCATACTCAAACACGTTTCGATAATTGTTGTTGTTTGTACAGGTGGCAGGAGAACACTGAACTGAATGAAAACTGGTTTCCATAAAACTTCGCGTTTAAACTGTCATTTTCACTTTATAAATGAATTCAAAAAAAAAAAATGTCCTACGAAACATGGAGTTTCCTAATGCGTCTAATTTTGTGCCACAACTTAAAGGAAAAATAATGGACGTTCTTTTACTGAAAAGTCAAAAATGAGCTCCCTTTCAGAGAAATCAAATACATTTAGACTTCTCAAAACTTGATGTCCTGTTTTGACAGAAGACATTAGCAGCCGAATCAGCTTTAATTACTTCGCAGGAGACTGCTGTAATTGGGTCGCCTTTTTTGGTGCGAAACATGCGACTGCAATTACGTCGAATGAGTCAAGTCGGCGGAAACTTCATGGAGCGTGTTAAGATTTTCTACGAGATTCCTTTGTCTAATGGCAGGGGGAGAATGTTTGAAATCAGGTGATTGTGGAACAGCATCCTGCTCTCGGTGTAATAAATTACGATTATGATTGATCTTTAGGAAAAACTGAAACAAAAGTAAATGGTGTCTATTACTTATAATGAGCTATCCAATTTATAAAAATATATGTGTTTAAATTTTTATTTCTTAAATTCTGCTGCTTCTGAAGGAACAGAAGGAAAGCATCCGTATGGTTTGTTTTGTCGCTCTACGGTCATCTTGTGCGCACGAGGGCTAAACAGACCGGGACCTCCCACAGCTTAAAGTGGATTCCGAACCACTCCCAAACATCCATGCCACCGCCAGGATTCAGTATCCATATGATTTTCGGCTATAAAAAAGGCCTGCTTCAATTTTTGAATTTTATGAAAGTGCAATTTTTCAATTTCGCTTTTTTTTTTTTTTTTTTTATTATTATTATTACGTTCATCCAAAACAAATTATTATTTAAATGCAAGTTACTTTACCTCAAATTATGTAACAACATTTTTTTCTTTTAATTGATTTTTACTGCCATGTTTCTTCTTTTTTGACCCTCTGTGGGAATCCTGTATTCCGCCGACAGCAGGACAATTCCTTCCAGGAGGACTGTAACCGTCCCTCACGCGTGACCTGGAAAAACTCCCACCGGGAACCCTGACTATCGATGATCCCAATCGCCACCAAGTCGGAAAGCAGTGACTGCTACGCTTCCAGGTGGATTCAAACCTCCTGTAAGCTAGCTGCGCAGGTTGCTACTGAATAGAAAGTCGCGAAAAGACACAAAATTTTTAATTTTTACTATTTAAAATGGAGGGCCTAAATGGCCGATTGGCTAGCGCTCTGGCTCTTGGTACCACAGGTTTCGGGTTCGAGTCCCGGCGGTGCCATGGATGTTTGTAGTGGTTCGGAATCCATTTTAAACCGTAGCTCCCGGTCCTAATAGGATCGTAGAGCGTTGCGGGGGCACTGTTACTCCGCGTCCGTATCTTCAAATTACACGCGACCCCTGGGTCAATCAAAGTGAGTAATGTCTGTGTAGCGCTTTCCTTAAGGCATCCAAGACCAAGCTGTCTAAGTGTTTGCCAGCTGAATTGGAAGAAAAAGAACCCATTTAAAATGGATAGTTTTTCTGATTTGTGTAAAATTGTACTGAGAATCCTTAAGGAGTTTCCTTTATTATAGTGAGCGTGATCGCTCTTTGATGGAAGGGAGAAAAAGGCTGCTGAAAAGTATCCTGCAACGATTTTCAACTTTCATTTTTTTTTTCCAGCTAAATAAAAGTTCATTTTCTGAATATTCAGAATTAATATTCTATTCATGAATTTTCTTGTGTAATATTTTCCCAAAAAATGCTTAAAAATAAATTATTCACTTGTAGCAAGTTTTTAAATGTTTTTTTGCATTTCATACAAAATTATCAGAGTTATCAGCACTATAGCATCTCTTGTATCTGTTTATCTTTAGTAAGCACACAGTTCAATAAATGTATGGTTTGAGAAGAATTTCTCTGAATGTTCAAAATTGCTTCTTACAAACACTATGTTTACGCTTTCAAAGCAAATCGCGCGCAAGGAAAAGAAGCCAAAGGACGAACGTACCGCCGTACGAAAAGGGCGAAAAGATGTTCGCCCCAACTTTCTGTTCCTTTAGAATAGGGCAGGGGTCTCCAAACTTTCCAGACTTAGGGTCATCTGTTTACTCCAGCAAGTACCGAGGGCCAAAACAGTTTAAATTTTTTGCCATTATCTATAATTTCTAGACTAGTCGCCGAGTACGCGCTCTGAGCGAGCATACGCTTGCTGAATTCGCTGGTTCAATTACTATTGTGTGTATCGATACGACCGTGACACTTACCGACCGTATAACTACCGAGGGTAACCGCGGGATGTTCACAAGTTTATAATGTTAGTGGAAATCATTTCAATTACGTGTTAGTTGTTATGCTTAAGTTAAATTTTCTGCTTATTATGCTTGTCATTAAGCCTTACCTAGCAAGTCAATAAAATCGAGTTATTATCATTCTGTGTTTTTTTTATCCAACTTATTGCAGCAACACTAAGCTATTCGCTGTCGCGGGCCGGATGGATGACATTGGCGGGCCGTAGTTTGGAGACCCCTGGAATAGGGAGACGTGATGCATTCTGTTACTATGGTTTTCCTCGAGTCAAATTCATTATCATCAATCAACTCTGCTTTTCACGCACTCTCATTCCATACCTCTCTCTTTTATTACTTGAATACTTTAATGAACAGCCCCGGGAAAATATCATGTTTTCCAGCTTACGAAATCATCCATAACGGAAACATTGAAGAATGAACCAGTAAAAACCATCCGAATAAAGATCGAAAATTATTCTTGATAGTAAACTTAACTACAGATCGCATATCTACAACCTTAAAAATAAATTCAATACTCAATTTAGAATTCTCTATACTTTTTAATCAATAGAAATTCAGCTTTACCTCTTAATCTCAAAATTCTAATATATCTCTCTTATCTTCGTCCAGTATTAGCTTATGAAAGCCCAGTTTGGGGTTCTGTCGCGCGTACACATTTTTGAAGTTATTCAAAGGCTTGAGAACAAAACTCTCAGAATGTTAACGAATTCACCCTGGTACTTTCGTAATGACAATATTAGACGAGCTCTCTCGATTCCAAGTTTAAGACAATTTTTTCACAAAATTTCTACTAAATTCTATAATGATATGCGAAACATCAATAACACCGTTTTAAATATCCTACAAAATGACGATTATGATATTTCTTCCCTCAAACATAGCAAAAGACCTCCCACTGTTCTAAATTAATTCCTTACAACTGCCTAGATGAAAAAAAGTTCGCTTTTCTCCTAAGCTATTTTTTCGCCTAATTTGACCTTTGCTCATTCTGTTTTATGACATGCAACTGATTTCGTCAACATCTACATTTTTGAAATTTTTGTTATTTTTCATTTTCTAATTTTATTAAATAAATAAATCTTTTAAAAAAAAAAAGGGCACTTAATTATCTATTTTGCTTATTAACTCAAAGGGCATGTGACCACCGCTACGTTTCAACATTTTACAATGAAGGAGCTAGTGGACGCTACGCGGCCAAGGATCTCCGTAATAATCTACAATAAGAGAGATCGAAAATTGACTCTATAAAGCAGCTACAGTTGCGGATTCAACTTTTCAACAACGAAACCCACTTTTATAACGAATAGGACTGAAAAGTGGCCAAAAAAACAGGATTGTGTGCACCATACTGATCACAAAGTATTATTTACGCCTTTCCTGACAGAATATTTTGACTGCGCTCCAGTGCATGAGAGGTAAAATTACTTGCTAAAGCCAGATTAAAAAAATATATGTAAAAATGAAACAAAATAAGGAAAATAAGTGACAAAATGCCTTATTTTTGTCAGATGACCAATATTTAATATAAAATTGTAAGTTGGTTACAAAGATACTGTGACTGCAAACCTTACGGAGGAATGAATTCTTCACCCCCGTCGGGCACACATCCGAGAGCTCAGCCAACACATTTGCGATTTCACGATCTGCTAAAGCAGGGGTCTCCAAACTACGGCCCGCGGGCCAAATCCGGCCCGCCAGTGTCATCCGTCCGGCCCGCGACCGAGGGTAACCGCGGGATGTTCACTAGTCTATAATGTTAGTGGCATTCATTTTAATTATTTGTCAGTTGTTATGCTTAAGTTAAATTATTTGCGTATTGTGCTTGTCATTAAGCTTCACCCAGCAAGTCAATAAAACCGAGTTAATATCATTCTGTGTTTTTTATCCACCTTATTACAGCAACAATACGCTATTCACTGTCGCGGGCCGGATGGATGACACTGACGGGCCGGATTTGGCCCACGGGCCGTTATTTGGAGACCCATGCAATAGGGCATCGAAGTGGAAGCCATGCATTGGGGCATAGCTCTTTTTGCGCGAACGCGTGAAACGTCACTGAATAACCACGAACTGTCGCGTGATTGGTTCTTTTTGCATTGACGTCACATCCCGCGCTGGCGCGAAATCAGCAAAATGTTAACAACACAATAACATTTATCAACACAATTTAAAGCACTACGAAGCAGCAAGAGTCAATGAAAAGAATTCTTTAAAGTCTTTCCAAACTAAAATCTGACACCATTGCGCAGGCAAGGACATTCGGAAAATGTTGAGTCGAACTATTTCATTAGAAGTAAAATTACGTCATTAAAATAGCTATTCTGTGTATCGATCCCGTCAGTTGGACCCAAACCTTAGGTTTAATATAATTTACGAGGGGCCTGAAAGGCCGAGTGGCTAACGCTCTGGCCCTCGGTACCATAGGTTTCGGGTTCGAGTCTTGGCGGTGCCATGGATGTTTGTAGTGGTTCAGAATCCACTTTAAACCGTAGGTCCCGGTCCTAATAGGATCGTAGAGCTTTGCGGGGGCACTGTTACTCCGCGTCCGTGGCTTATCTTCAAGTGACACGCGCCCCCTGTATCATGCAAAGTGAGTAACGTCTGTGCAGCGCTTGCCTTAAGGCATCCAAGACCAAGTTATCTAAGTGTTTGGCAGCTGCATTAGAAAGAAAAAATATATATAATTTTCGAGCAAAATCCAAGCTTTGCAAAGATTTTCCGGATTAATCCGAGTCAGTCCGGATTGATACGTGTTCTAAAGAATACTTGTAGGACTATTCCTCCCTGCACTTTTCACTCGATTCCTTCTCAAACTTTTCAATAGTCCGAAAAAACTTAAAAATGCTGAAATAAGGGGTTTTTTATTTTTATTTTAATCAAAGACTGATATTAAAGTCAATTAGAAATGTAAATATTCGAAAGATTGCCTTTACTGAAACACCTATCTAAATGGCGTTTATTTTTTTAAATGTCTTAATAATGATTTAAAAATTGTATTTTAATTCTGCTCAAGGCAATGAAAATAATTTTCGGCACACAGCACCACTACTCATTACAGCGTTAGTATTAGCATCCTTCATTGAAGTTCTAGATGGAACAAAAGGGCTAGATTTGGATAGAGTAAAAATTCCAACATTCAAAAAATAACGCGAGCTATCATTAAAAAGGCCCCTATGCTTTTAAAAATATATAAAATTTTCTTTGGCTTTTTTTTGTAGTTATTTACAATATTATATACATGATCAAAAAAAAAAAAAAAAAAAGCAATCAATTCTTTTCTGTTAATTGAATGGTATTTATTTAAAACATAGAGTATAACAGGTGGACTGAAAAGTACGTAGGCTGATACATAGATGGCGCTACTAGTATTAAATCCATATGGTTTTTAGTTAGTCCTAACCTTCAAAAGACACGCGTATAAATTTGACAGCTGTTGCACTATTAGTATGCGAGTTATAGCATTTTTAGTGTTCATCACGTGCAGTCCACTCGGCTGACTGTCGATTGACTCCGGTGTGAAAGGATGGAGCCATGTTTCATCCATTGTCACATATCGACGCAAAAATTCGGGTTTATTACTAATGAACAGCTCCAAACACTGCTTAGAATCATCCATTCATTGTTGTTTTTGGTCAATTGTGAGCTCGCGCGGCACCCACTTTGAACAGAGCTTTCGCATATCCAAATATTCATTCACGATAGGTCCAACACGTTCCTTTGATATCTTTAGGGTCTCATCTATCTCGATCAACTTCAGTTTACGGTTATCAGAAATTATTTTGTGGACTTTTTTTGTAACAGCCTCTTTGAGGCGTCCACTGCGTGCATCGTCCTCGGTGCTCATTTCGCCTCGTTTAAATTCAGCAAACCACTTCTCTACGTTTGTTTTTCCTGGTGCAAAGTCGGAATAATGTTTATCAAGTCAAGCCTTGGCTTCAATAGAATTTTTTTTTCGTCAAAAAGCAATGCCTTATTAACACCCAAAATTCCTCTTCATCCATTCTTTCAAACTAACAAAAGTTGCTTCACTAAAACTGCTATAACTCGCATACTAATAGTGCAACAGCTGTCAAATTCATACACGTGGCCTTTGAAGGTGAGGGCTAACTAAAAAATTATATGGATTTAATACTAGTAGAGCCATCTATTTGTCAGCCTACGAACATGTCAGCCCAACTATTACAGTAAGATATTTATATTCTGGCCTTAAAAATTTCAGCAACGTCAAGAAATCCAAACTAAACATTTTCTCGGGATAAAAAATAACAAGTGAGTTCCGTACACTCGAGATGAAACTGATTTATTGTCGCCGTACGTGACGGAAATATCTGACAGATGAATATCAAAAATTTACTCATGTGAACTCGCATTTTTTTATTTCGACCTCTGTCGAACGAAAGTGATGCATGTTTCGAAAAACGTGATTCAACATTTCTGCGATGCACTCAATTTATGGAGCAAGGACGTCGAGAATTTATTTTTAAATGCAGTTAGAGTTTTAATTTATTTCATTTTTTGTTTCCACCGCAGCCTTTTTTTTTCCCTAATGCATTTTTTTAATTCAGTATTTCTAAATACAGCATGAATATTAATTTTGATATATTTTTGTTAATGTGTTCATTTACACAATATCGGACCAAAAGTTCAATACCGGTATTCGGCAGATCTTAATATCGGTAGTAGAAATTTTAGAAAAGAAAGAAAACGCAGGCGTTTTTTGTTTCATTGCCAGGTTTACTAGAGAATTTAAATATGACAAAAAAAAAGTTTGTAACTTATAAATTATAACAGTATATAAAGAATCACAAAAAGTAAAGGAACATCTTATTTATTTATTCAAAAAAAAAAAGTGTCAATATCACTAGTCAGTCTGTGGTACTATTACGAATTTTTGAAATAATGAATAATGAAATAATGAATAATGTATCAATTGTACTATCATTAAGCCTGAAACGTAATTTTGTAAACAAATTACGAGCTGCCGAAAACGCTCTTTCAGCATCTACGCTAGTGGGTGGTACTGTTAGCAATGCGCGATGTACTTTTTCCAAGTATTTACCTCTAAATCCCTCATCTTCAAATAAATCTATTTCTCTTCGGATTGTTTTGGATATAGCTGATTTCTGTATTGCATTTTGGTGTGGTGAAATTTTTTTATAGTTATGGCCAATTCTAATTTTTGTTCAAGAGACAATTCCTTTTCACTATTGACATCAGTGTCATCATAATCTTCGATAACTGTACCGAATTCTTCTGAATGTGGATAGGTTTATGGGTAAGTAATTTTAAGAAAGTTTATAGTAAACTTGATCAAATTTCAATTAGTCTCTTTTCTTCTTTTTCATTCTCATTTTAAAATCATTATTATGTAAATATCGTAAGTCATTTTCAATTTCGGTATGCCTTTCTTCTGTGCGATTTTTCAATGTAATATATAATTCTTCAGACAGTGATGTGTGCTGTTCTTTCAGTGACTGCAACATGAAATTTATTTTTGCATTAGATGTTAATAAATTAGAATCTCTCCGACATAATGCCTCAACAGCCAATTTTATTGGAAGTAGAGCTGATACAGTTCTGGATATTAAGTCGAATTCACTATCGGAAAAATTAATTTGCAGGTTTAAGTCGATCATTGTTTTTGGATTGGATTTTCAGTTTCAAAAACGTTCCATCATTAGGAGTAAACTACTCCAACGTGTTTTAGAATCTAGTATTAACATATATTATGTTTTATTTTCAGTTAGTATATATTTTTGTAAAATGGCATTTTTTTGTAGGGGAACGATTAAATATCTTAGCAATTTTTCAAACTTTATAAATTATAGGAAGCAATTCTTGATGGGTTAATATTTCATCCTCATTAGCAACATCTTCTTCAACAATTACAATGTCATTATCTTCATTGTCACTCTCACCGAAGTATTATCAACTGATTTTTTATGTTCTTTAAAGTTATTCTTATTCATTATTATGGGGTATTATTTATAATAATAAATCTAAAAAATATTGTGAACTCTAAAGTATGATATGCAAATACAACGTGAATAACAAACTCACAATTAAAAACATATCGAAATATTACACATTTCCTTCATAACTACAACCTTGTTTTCACAGATAAGAATTTCTAGTTTTCAGATAAGAATTCTGAATAAGAATATCCCAGATAAGAATTATTTCACATATAATTCTAAATTTATAATAAATACCGAAAAAAACGATATTTAAACTTTTGAATACCGGTATTACAAAATTGTACAAATGCCTCAAAATACCGGTATTCGGTATCCCGATATACCGGTATTGCTTTTGCAATACCATGCAATACCAGCCCTCCATTATTTGACCCATTATAAATTGAAATGAATGCAAAGCTAAAACTCATTTTTAAATAAGAATAAATAATGTCCTTTAATGATTATTTTCTTAAGCACACTAAAGATCGTTTTAATTTTTAATAATTAACTCTTTAACTTAACTAATATCAAAGGAAAAATGAGATACAAAATGCCAACTAATGATTAAACTTTTCTATTCAAGAAATCGATTCATCTGTTTTTGGACTCTACTTTTGTACTTCTCTTGGGTTTACCTATGATTTTTTTTAAGTTCTGCGATCACCTCATTTTTTTTTATCTTTGGAAAAGGCATTCATGATGTCAGATATTTTTATTTTTCAATAGAAAGTTCTCATTTCATTTTAAGAGCAATTGGTTAAGTTGGGATAAAAGCAGTCTTAAGCACTTCGCCATAAGAGAAAATAGAATTAAATAGAACTCGACTGAGATTCGACAGATCCGCGGATTCGGTTGTTGGGTTATTTTCCATTCACCAGAATATCCTTGAAAAGAAAAAAAAAAAAAAAAAAAAATTTATTTAAAAGAAAAAGTTTACCAGTTGTGAGGTGGAATTCGGTTTGAGGGACATGAGGAAGTCGGGAAAGTTTTGAAGGAAAAGAGGTTCATTAGTTAACAGGTGGGCTGAAAGTTTCGTAGGCTGACACATAGATGGCGCTACTAGATTAAATCTAATGTTTAGTTAGCCCTAACCTCCAAAAGACACGTGTATAAATTTCACAGCTGTTGCACTATTAGTATGTGAGTTGTAGCATTTTGAGTGAAGCCACTTTTTGTTAGTTTGAAAAAAAGGGATAAAAAGGAATTTCGAGTGTTAGTTAAAGCATTGCTTTTTGGCGAAAAAAAAAAAAATACTATTGGAGCCAAGGCTTGGATTGATAAACATTATTCGGACTTTGCACCAGGAAAATCAACCGTAGAGGAGGTGTTTGGAGCTGTTCAATCGTAATAAACCCGAATTTTTGCGTCGATATGTGACAATGGATGAAACTGGCTCCATCATTTCACACCGTAGTCCAATCGACAGTCAGCCGAGTGGGCTGCACGTGATGAACACTAAAAATGCTATAACTTCACTAAAAATGCTATAACTCACATACTAATTGTGCAACAGCTGTCAAATTTATACACGTGTCTTTTTGAAGGTTAGGGCTAACTAAAACTCATATGAATTTAATATTAGTAGCGCCATCTATGTGTCTGCCTATGATCTTTTCAGCCCACTTTTTAGTCATTTCAAAATAGAGAGCATCCCTCTACTCTGAAGCACAGAATCTAGCCTTTGGTACCACATGCTTCACTTTCGAATTCCGACGGTGGCATGGATGTTTGTTGGAGGTTCGGAATCCACGTTAAACTGTAGATCCCAATCTAATTTGCACAGAGTGTGCACAAAATGACCGTAGAGGTACAAACCATGCGTAGATACTTACATATAACGGACTCCTAATTGTACCTATAGCTTTAGCTTTTTTTCGGTCTCTTGCTTTAATTGTTCTCCAGCAAGAGATGTTTCTCCTAAATTTTAATTGTTTTTATTTTTCATTTATTACTACTCTTTAATTTAGGCAACTACATGTAATGCAAATATTTTAGCTATTTTAAGATGTGGAGGTTTTGTGGTTCTTAAAACCACCTTGGAACTCCGTAACCGGTACGCCCGCTGCCCCTGAAGCACAGAAAGTTAGGGCAAGCATTTCTCGACTTTTGCTGATACAGTTGGTGCTGTATGGCTCCTTTACCCTGCGTGCAGTTATTTAGAAAAAGGAAGGAACGATTCTTCTCTTGCCCTCCATTTATTGAACTGCTGCTTATTATATATAAATAGATACGAGAAATGTTGTTTTGCTTATAACTTCGATCATTTTTTATAACAAGTATAACAAAACATTGCAAATAGTTTATATAAATGAATATTTTATTTTTGATTCATTTTAAAGCGAAAATATGACACAAGAAAGCGGCAATAATAGAACATAAATACCAACTATTAAGAAAAATTAAATTTCCATTTATGGACTGTTAAAAAAAAATTGGACGATTTAAAAAAAATTCGTTATAGGAGAGTAGACCTTTTTCTGTCTTCGCGCCAAAAGCACAAAATAGAAATGGCCGACAGTAAAGAATGCTTCCAAAAATCGCCAAGCTAACTTCGCATATGTAAAACCACAAAACGATAATCCTATCCCCTTCAAGTAATTCAATAATGAAAAGGGTATGGATAGTTCTATACAGGTTTGATTTTTTTTTTTAAAAACTCGGTCTATTATACTACGGCAGGGGTCTCCAAACTACGGACCGCGGGTCAAATCCGGCCCGCGAAGGCGAATAGCTTATTGTTGCTGTAATGAGTTGGATAAAAAAACACAGAATGATAATAACTCGGTTTTATTGGCTTGCTAGGTAAAGCTTAATGACAAGCATAATGCGCAGAAAATTTAACTTAAGCATAACAACTAACAATTAATTGAAATGAACTTGTTAACATACCGAGGTTACCCTCGCTTGGTGTAAAGAGTATCGCATATGTATGTATATCAATGTTTGGAATGTATATATCCTGAATCGAACATATCATTTTCATCCTGAAAATCCCTCAGGAACGGAAAAGCTAAATGAACGCGAATGAAACCGAGGGGTATCCACTTGTAAGAAAATGCTAATGAGGTTTATATAATTATATAGAGAATGGCAGAAAAATTTAAACGGTTTTGGCCCTTGGTATTTACTGGAGTAAACAGTATGGCCCTAAGTCTGGAAAGTTTGGAGACCCCTGTCCTACGGGCAGGCCACAGAACGCCCATTTTTGATGAATGTAAAGGACTCTTTTGAAACCCGTACTAATTTACAGTGCTCTGTATGACGGTACTATCGTTGACGGGAAACTGTGTCAATGATCATTATTAAATTTATTCATCATCCGTGATACGCATAGCTAATCATTAAACGTCCTGTATTGATAACATCTGGTGTTCGGGAGAATTATTTTATTAAAAACCTTGACTACTTTGAAAGCTTATTTCTTTTTGAAAAAGAATGTATTATTCATAAAATAGATAGACTGGCAGGTAACACCGTAATATGACGATTGGATTTCTATCAAAAATTCGTTTTGTGCGAAATCAAATAAAAAAGAATTAAGTTCAAAAATTATTTTAGTTAAATGATATGGTCTAAGGTCTATTTTGGGGTCTATGAGAAAGAGGTTTATTAGGTCTATAGGTTTATAGGTTTAATAGGTCTGTAGGTTTATTAGATCTATAGGTTTATAGGTTTATTAGGTTTATAGGTTTTATAGGTTCCTGACAACCTACTGGATGTCTCCTTGTGTTAGCATAGACAGGGTTTCAAAAGAATGACTGTTTATGTTTCCGTTGTTGTCTTGTCCGCCCTGTTTGTTACAAAATGTTTCTTTTATATGACACAGAAAACATAGTAAGGTTATTTTACCTTAAATAAATACACAATCATGAATTATTTTATATAGCAAATTACTTTAAATATTCAAACATAATATATACGCGCACGTAGATTATAAAACAGTAAAATTTACTTTAAATATAAACACATTTAAATTATTGTAAGAAGCAAAGTAAGCATACACGATAAGTAAGCACACGTGAATTAATTTATAAAATAAAATTACCCTGTTTATATATACATTCACACACAGAGTAAATAAAAATATTTATATAAGTAAATAAAAGGTCTGTTGCATTGAACAAAGGGACGATTTGGCACTTAGTCTGGTTTGATTTTCAGAAATAAAATTGAACATGTTTTGAATTTTGAGTCGAGACCCTATGCATTTTAGAATGTTAATCTCCCATAGATTAACATTGGCTTCAGGTGGTTTCTTCAAATGCCATGATAATGTAAGTAGGCAGGAGGTAGAATAGTGAAGAGGATTACCCACATCTCCACAAGAACAAAAGCTTGTGTCCCTCAGATGGAATCGTTGATTTGTCATCAAAGAATAGGTTTCTTTTTCCTAATGCAGCTGGCAAGCACTTAGACAGCTTGGTCTTGGATGCCTTAAGGCAAGCGCTGCACAGACGTTACTCACTTTGCATGACACAGGGGCGCGTGTCACTTGAAGATAAGCCACGGACGCGGAGTCACAATGCCCCCGCAACGCTCTACTATCCTATTAGACCGGGACTATGGTTTAAAGTGGATTCCGAACCACTACAAACAGCCATGGCACCGCCGGGACTCGAAATCGAAACCCTGTGGAACCGAGCGCTAGCCACTCGGCCATTCAGGCCCTATCAAAGAATAGTTCATAGTGTAAAAAATGAGGCTCAGAAAAATTTTTTTTTGCTATCTATTAAATTTAAATTTAAATTTTATAGATAGCAAAAAATTTTTAATAGGTAAATTTTTCGATTTAAAAACAGATGCAAGTTAGTTAAATTAAAATTATTTAAAATAGGCTAAATTATAAATAAAAGATGCCTCCATTTTTCCAGAGAACAAATGATATCCCTGAAATGGTATTTTCAGAGGAAGGTTCATTAGGAAAAAAATCATCTTCTGGTTTTAACGTACCAATGAACATTTCTTTAGTCACCAATACAGTGCTGGTTGGGTGATTGATTTTTGTTTACGAGTGGTCGGACAGATTTATTAAAAACTCCTATAGTATCTAAATTTAATAGCATATGCGAGTCCAGTTTGGGGCTCTACCGCACACAGTAACTTTCTCATTCTTGAGAGACTCGAAAATAAAGTAATGAGAATGATTGCAGATGCATCATGGTGTTTTAGAAATAAAGAAATTAAACACGCCTTATCTATGCGTAGCTTTCTTGATTATGTAGTTAAACTTGCTAAAAATTTTATACAGTGCTGGTTGGGTGATTGGTTTTTGTTTACGAGTGGTCGGACAGATTTATTAAAAAAACTCCTATAGTATCTAAATTTAATAGCATATACGAGTCCAGTTTGGGGCTCTACCGCACACAGTAACTTTCTCATTCTTGAGAGACTCGAAAATAAAGTAATGACAATGATTGCAGATGCATCATGGTGTTTTAGAAATAAAGAAATTAAACACGCCTTATCTATGCGTAGCTTTCTTGATTATGTAGTTAAACTTGCTAAAAAATTTTATACAGTGCTGGTTGGGTGATTGGTTTTTGTTTACGAGTGGTCGGACAGATTTATTAAAAAACTCCTATAGTATCTAAATTTAATAGCATATAATGAGAATGATTGAGTCCAGTTTGGGGCTCTACTTGCGCACACAGTAACTTTCTCATTCTTGAGAGACTCGAAAATAAAGTAATGAGAATGATTGTAGATGCATCATGGTGTTTTAGAAATAAAGAAATTAAACACGCCTTATCTATGCGTAGCTTTCTTGATTATGTAGTTAAACTTGCTAAAAATTTTATACAGTGCTGGTTGGGTGATTGGTTTTTGTTTACGAGTGGTCGGACAGATTTATTAAAAAAACTCCTATAGTATCTAAATTTAATAGCATATGCGAGTCCAGTTTGGGGCTCTACCGCACACAGTAACTTTCATTCTTGAGAGACTCGAAAATAAAGTAATGAGAATGATTGTAGATGCATCATGGTGTTTTAGAAATAAAGAAATTAAACACGCCTTATCTATGCGTAGCTTTCTTGATTATGTAGTTAAACTTGCTAAAAAATTTTATACAGTGCTGGTTGGGTGATTGGTTTTTGTTTACGAGTGGTCGGACAGATTTATTAAAAAAACTCCTATAGTATCTAAATTTAATAGCATATGCGAGTCCAGTTTGGGGCTCTACCGCACGCAGTAACTTTCATTCTTGAGAGACTCGAAAATAAAGTAATGAGAATGATTGTAGATGCATCATGGTGTTTTAGAAATAAAGAAATTAAACACGCCTTATCTATGCGTAGCTTTCTTGATTATGTAGTTAAACTTGCTAAAAATTTTATACAGTGCTGGTTGGGTGATTGGTTTTTGTTTACGAGTGGTCGGACAGATTTATTAAAAAACTCCTATAGTATCTAAATTTAATAGCATATGAGTCCAGTTTGGGGCTCTACCGCACGCAGTAACTTTCTCATTCTTGAGAGACTCGAAAATAAAGTAATGAGAATGATTGTAGATGCATCATGGTGTTTTAGAAATAAAGAAATTAAACACGCCTTATCTATGCGTAGCTTTCTTGATTATGTAGTTAAACTTGCTAAAAAATTTTATACAGTGCTGGTTGGGTGATTGGTTTTTGTTTACGAGTGGTCGGACAGATTTATTAAAAACTCCTATAGTATCTAAATTTAATAGCATATGCGAGTCCAGTTTGGGGCTCTACTGCACACAGTAACTTTCTCATTCTTCTTGAGAGACTCGAAAATAAAGTAATGAGAATGATTGTAGATGCATCATGGTGTTTTAGAAATAAAGAAATTAAACACGCCTTATCTATGCGTAGCTTTCTTGATTATGTAGTTAAACTTGCTAAAAATTTTATACAGTGCTGGTTGGGTGATTGGTTTTTGTTTACGAGTGGTCGGACAGATTTATTAAAAACTCCTATAGTATCTAAATTTAATAGCATATGAGTCCAGTTTGGGGCTCTACTGCACGCAGTAACTTTCTCATTCTTGAGAGACTCGAAAATAAAGTAATGAGAATGATTGTAGATGCATCATGGTGTTTTAGAAATAAAGAAATTAAACACGCCTTATCTATGCGTAGCTTTCTTGATTATGTAGTTAAACTTGCTAAAAAATTTTATACAGTGCTGGTTGGGTGATTGGTTTTTGTTTACGAGTGGTCGGACAGATTTATTAAAAAAACTCCTATAGTATCTAAATTTAATAGCATATGCGAGTCCAGTTTGGGGCTCTACTGCACACAGTAACTTTCATTCTTGAGAGACTCGAAAATAAAAGTAATGAGAATGATTGTAGATGCATCATGGTGTTTTAGAAATAAAAGAAATTAAACACGCCTTATCTATGCGTAGCTTTCTTGATTATGTAGTTAAACTTGCTAAAAAATTTTATACAGTGCTGGTTGGGTGATTGGTTTTTGTTTACGAGTGGTCGGACAGATTTATTAAAAACTCCTATAGTATCTAAATTTAATAGCATATGCGAGTCCAGTTTGGGGCTCTACCGCACGCAGTAACTTTCATTCTTGAGAGACTCGAAAATAAAGTAATGAGAATGATTGTAGATGCATCATGGTGTTTTAGAAATAAAGAAATTAAACACGCCTTATCTATGCGTAGCTTTCTTGATTATGTAGTTAAACTTGCTAAAAAAATTTTATACAGTGCTGGTTGGGTGATTGGTTTTTGTTTACGAGTGGTCGGACAGATTTATTAAAAACTCCTATAGTATCTAAATTTAATAGCATATGCGAGTCCAGTTTGGGGCTCTACTGCACGCAGTAACTTTCTCATTCTTGAGAGACTCGAAAATAAAGTAATGAGAATGATTGTAGATGCATCATGGTGTTTTAGAAATAAAGAAATTAAACACGCCTTATCTATGCGTAGCTTTGATTATGTAGTTAAACTTGCTAAAAAAATTTTATACAGTGCTGGTTGGGTGATTGGTTTTTGTTTACGAGTGGTCGGACAGATTTATTAAAAAAACTCCTATAGTATCTAAATTTAATAGCATATGCGAGTCCAGTTTGGGGCTCTACTGCACGCAGTAACTTTCATTCTTGAGAGACTCGAAAATAAAGTAATGAGAATGATTGTAGATGCATCATGGTGTTTTAGAAATAAAGAAATTAAACACGCCTTATCTATGCGTAGCTTTCTTTGATTATGTAGTTAAACTTGCTAAAAATTTTATACAGTGCTGGTTGGGTGATTGGTTTTTGTTTACGAGTGGTCGGACAGATTTATTAAAAACTCCTATAGTATCTAAATTTAATAGCATATGAGTCCAGTTTGGGGCTCTACCGCACACAGTAACTTTCTCATTCTTGAGAGACTCGAAAATAAAGTAATGAGAATGATTGTAGATGCATCATGGTGTTTTAGAAATAAAGAAATTAAACACGCCTTATCTATGCGTAGCTTTCTTGATTATGTAGTTAAACTTGCTAAAAAATTTTATACAGTGCTGGTTGGGTGATTGGTTTTTGTTTACGAGTGGTCGGACAGATTTATTAAAAAAACTCCTATAGTATCTAAATTTAATAGCATATGCGAGTCCAGTTTGGGGCTCTTGCTAAAAATTTTATACAGTGCTGGCATTGGTTTTGTTTACGAGTGGTCGGAGTAACTTTCTAAATTTAATAGCATTCTCCAGTTTGAGAGACTTCTTGAAAAAAATAAAGTAATGAGAATGATTGTAGATGCATCATGGTGTTTTTTAGAAATAAAGAAATTAAACACGCCTTATCTATGCGTAGCTTTCTTGATTATGTAGTTAAACTTTATAAAAAATTTTATACAGTGCTGGTTGGGTGATTGGTTTTTGTTTACGAGTGGTCGGACAGATTTATTAAAAAAAATTTTATACTCCTATAGTATCTAAATTTAATAGCATATGCGAGTCCAGTTTGGGGCTCTACCGCACACAGTAACTTTCTCATTCTTGAGAGACTCGAAAATAAAGTAAATGAGAATGATTGTAGATGCATCATGGTGTTTTAGAAATAAAGAAATTAAACACGCCTTATCTATGCGTAGCTTTCTTGATTATGTAGTTAAACTTGCTAAAAATTTTATACAGTGCTGGTTGGGATTGGTTTTTGTTTACGAGTGGTCGGACAGATTTATTAAAAAAACTCCTATAGTATCTAAAAAATAGCATATGCGAGTCCAGTTTGGGGCTCTACCGCACACAGTAACTTTCATTCTTGAGAGACTCGAAAATAAAGTAATGAGAATGATTGTAGATGCATCATGGTGTTTTAGAAATAAAGAAATTAAACACGCCTTATCTATGCGTAGCTTTCTTGATTATGTAGTTAAACTTGCTAAAAAATTTTATACAGTGCTGGTGGGTGATTGGTTTTTGTTTACGAGTGGTCGGACAGATTTATTAAAAACTCCTATAGTATCTAAATTTAATAGCATATGCGAGTCCAGTTTGGGGCTCTACTCGCACACAGTAACTTTCTCATTCTTGAGAGACCGAAAAATAAAGTAATGAGAATGATTGTAGATGCATCATGGTGTTTTAGAAATAAAGAAATTAAACACGCCTTATCTATGTAGCTTTCTTGATTATGTAGTTAAACTTGCTAAAAAAATTTTATACAGTGCTGGTTGGGTGATTGGTTTTGTTTACGAGTGGTCGGACAGATTTATTAAAAAAACTCCTATAGTATCTAAATTTAATAGCATATGCGAGTCCAGTTTGGGGCTCTACTGCACACAGTAACTTTCATTCTTGAGAGACTCGAAAATAAAGTAATGAGAATGATTGTAGATGCATCATGGTGTTTTTTAGAAATAAAGAAATTAAACACGCCTTATCTATGCGTAGCTTTCTTGATTATGTAGTTAAACT
>BPLR01020635.1:0-18983 GCA_021605095.1 Caerostris extrusa | reverse complement strand
ACAACATGAAATAATTTTCACAAAAATTTAATCAAAGCATATTTATTACACACATACAAAATGAAACAAAAAAAAATATGAAAACAAAAATAAAAGTACAATATATATTATTTCACAAGAAATAAAAGAACAACTAAATTATGAAGAAGAAAAATTTAAATTATAAATGTAGAAATCATGAAATCAACAAAAACAATAACAATGAAAATATACCTTTGATTATCAAAAGAAATAGAAATTTAAAAAAATTAATCATTTATAATAAAAGTAAAATCAAATTAAGTTTGCAGGATGCAAGTAAGGTTAAAAATTTTTTTAACAAATTAACTTCAAATAGGTGTTTTTATTACACATGCTACATACATCTTTACTTAAAAAAATATACAACATATAGTCTGCGTGAAAGGATCTTTATACTTTTCGCTCATAATTTGTATTACTTGGTTAATATTCTAAAATCAATTAACTGCAAAAAATAATAATAATTTGCTTACATACAATATTAATCCTATCTTGAATTTTGAAGGTCACAAAAATGACATTTATGAAATCAAAATAGTTGTGATGTTCAAAGGAAAAGCAATGAATCTTTTCAATGAAATCTTTCAGGGCTCGCCTTCCTTTCTCTTTTCGATTCTGCCGAATTATGAATCACGGAAATTTATCCTAAAATGAAAAGAAAAGAAACGAATCAAAACTACACCCTTTATTTCTGCAAGCCTCCTTGATTAACATGCCACATTAAGTTCTCAACGTCGACACAAAAAAAATCTATGACATCAGTTATGATCCTTTTGATAGTCAATTACAATTAGGCGAAGGATGATGTGAATTTAGAGCGCTAGAGGTTAAACTAGTGTTTCAGTAGTTAAGAATAAATGAATAGGAATAATGTTAATGTGTGTAAGTTCACGAGTGCTAACTCAGGAGAAAGAGTACTTTTTATTACCCAGTGCCTGACTCGGGCAAGAAAATTCTCGGGTGGATTTTTTTAACTGGTGTAAAAGTAGTTAATACCATCCGTGTGTGACTCGGGCAAGAATTGGCGGATTTTCTTTGAATTGAAGAGTAAAAGTATTTAATTTTATTACCCCGTGTCTGACTCGGGCAAGAAAATTCTCAGGTGGATTTTTTTAACTGGAGTAAAAGTAGTTAATACCACCCGTGTCAGTCTCGGTCAAGAAAATTCTCGGGTGGATTTTTTTGACAGAGCTTAACTCGGATGTAAAACTACTTAGCTTTATTACCACGTATCTAACTAAATAAGTCTAAAATTACTTCATTCTGTAGTGGGCTAACCAGTGGCGTAACTAAACGGGGCAAATTGCTTCGGGCCAGGGCCCGAGCAGAGAAGCCATGAATATAGCAAAGGCCTGACATTCATTATTACAAAATAAAGTAAGATTTATTAATTCTGCAAATAAATTTGGGTACTTACGTATTAACGGTACCTTGGCGACAGACTTGGCGGTTTTTAAGTGTCGCCAATCTTTATTATTTGGAATAAAAATATTTTGAAAGCGTTTTGATTTTAAATGAAGTGTTTCATATATATATTATTTGGAACAAAAATTTTAAGTGTAGATTGGCGCCAAATCTGTATCTGCGGTTGGCGCGTGTGCTCTTTATTGGCGCAACTGTCGCCAAGGTACCGTTAATACGTAAGTACCTAAATTTGTTACTAAAGTGATAAATTTAAAAAATGTGCAGCAAGATTTTGAACGTATTCATTTGTATGAAAAGTGCATCGCATTTGATAGTAATAGTAATAGAAACACTTATTTACGGGTAATCCCGATGCTAGCGACTTAAAATAAAAAGTGGGAATTCACGCGGTCACCCGTGTGGCACTGGGACATTTTCAAAATCGCATGTTATGAAATTCCCCTGATTCCTGAATAGATACTTACAAAAATTAAAAGTGCGAATTCTTGCTGGCAGGCTAAAGATTTCCAAGCAGCTGGGAAGACCCTTGTTTCGCGGATTCTCCATGCGTCGCTATTATCTTACAGCCTTGTTAAGTAATTAATCGTGGAAATCAGAAAATACCACGTCTGGTGTAATAGATAGTATCGTAGTGGGAATGAAAACGGAAAATAAAAATGGAGTTTGACGGAAAAAAACAACGAGCAGTGAGGTGGAAATGAAGAAATTAGCCCAACCGAATAGCATTGCGGCCCCCCGACCCCACTGTTCCGACCCACAGCCCCCCACTAGAGATGCACATAGTCAAAATCAAAAAGAAGTGACTGAAATTGACCCGGAAAAAAAATGACATCTTCGTTATACATTACTGATAAGAGTCATTTTAAAGTACTAAATGATCAAATGATCCAAAATGGACATTGCAAACCTAAAGGCACATTTAGGTGGTACTTTATTAAAAAGGTAAAACAATTATGATAATTTGCGTTCAGGGACCCCCATTAAAAAATTGCCACGGGCTTCAGATGGTATATCTATGCCACTGAGGATAAAGCATGCATTCTTTTAAAATTTTAATAATGCATAAAATACACATGAATATTTTAAAAATTTTATTAATTTAATAAATAAATTAATAATCCAACTGTATGAAAAAATAATTGAATCCAATTATGTTAGAAACGTATGCATTGTGCTGTATTTATATGCAATTCAGAAATATATATGTCACCAATAACTAGCACACAGTAAATCGAACAGGTAAGGACTTAAAAGTGCTAATTCAATAGTCATTTTTAATTCCTTTATTACAAAAAAAAAAAAAAGGAAAAATAAATGTACTCACCTATTCTTTGAATTTTAGATACATAGTCTCTGCCGCTAATTTCAGATCAGTTTCCATCATATGCTTCCATTCGTCAGAGTTCATCACCTCCAAGGAATGCTTCAAGATGAAGTCCTGCACAAGGCGCTTGAGACCCGCGTCTTGATGCAGGTCCGCGAGAACGAGGGCCGAGCAGGCATTACTGGGTCTTAGGTTGGCCTTCAAGTAGGACGAACACTTCTCCTTCAGAGTGAGGACTTCGTATTTGTCAGCAGCTGCATACAGTTCGGAGGCGCTGCTCCACCCCAGGTCATCCACGTCGGCGGTGTACATGAATCGAAGCATTCGCCTCACTGTTTGATCGTTCAGGTCGATGTGGACGATGTCGCACGTGCTCTCTCTCATGTCGCTGGAAAACATCGCTTTGAAGACTGGCGACCGGGCGCTGAGGATGACTTTATGGGCAGGAAATGAGCAGGTTTTCGCCTTCAGTTTCACATCACTCATGAAGCCATCTTCGAATGAGGTACTCAAGTTTTTTTTCAAAACAGAGAGCTCATCTGCAAGATTAGCAAGTGGTTTTTCAGGTATGGAATCCTTATCGCCATATTGAACTACCTCTATTTCTTCCAGGACGACTCAGTGGAAAATGTGCACTCGCAAAGCACAGAGAGGGCATCGTTGGGCAAATAAACGTCTTCCGCAGAAATCAGTCTATTCTTCGTCGTCTGAAACGTCAACTGTCTGTGCAGGTTTTCGGGAGCGTTAAACCAAACTTCGCCCTTTACGCATTCTGTTTTGCCTCCTGCATAGTCCAAAAGAGACAGTTGGATAGTAGCCATCTTTATTTTTGGATCGCGAGCAGTGAGTTTGAAATGAAGCACCTCCTCGAATTTTTGACCACCTGTCAAATAAAGATCCAGATTCATCAGTTCTTCATTTTTTGTAGATGATTTTATCGGAAACGTGATCGTCCTGTACGGTTCTAGATCGCTGAAATCATCAATGTTCCACACGGCAGATATCGCTTCCACACCTAGGTGGGTGCGAGCGTACATTCGTCCGTTTTCTGGCATCTTGCCGTCGCTCCTCCACATTCTGCAGCCAGCCGTCAGCGTGTCATTGGGCAAGAAACGCGATCTTTCCATAAAAATACTTCTTCTCTAGTCACAAACTCCGGCCAACCGAAACTTTTATTTTTCGTCATTGTCGTTTTAATTACTTTCTCCTCTACAAGGGCGGAACCATCTGCAGCCATGAATGACAGCACGTAATCTATTTCTATGTCGTTCACACCACTGCTGCAATCTTTGTCTCTATAAAGATAATATCCGATATAATTTCCATCCTTATCTTGTCTTGGATACAATACTAATGACCATCTCGTTCCTTCCAATGCGTCGACAACAAATTTGGGACTGCGAAGAGATTCTTCAGTCTTCTGCCAACAATAACTCATGTTCTCTAATTTCCATGTAAAAGTAAAACACTTTTCTTCTGCACAACCGCCTACCGCCATTTTCAATTATCTTCCGCGGTGACTGGAAACAACACTCGCAACAGACGACCAAACGCTTCTGGAGCAGCGAGTGGCTGGTGAAGGGAATTTCCCCGTTTGATAAAAAAAAAAATGCTTATCCAATCAAACCGCAGGCAAAAAAATATTGCGCAATACTCTAAAGTACATGTGATCCATTCTCGATACTTCGCTCATTAAAATTTTCTTCTAGCAAAAGGAATGACCTAGTTTTGCTGATCAATCCCATTCTGCTGATGAAATGAGTATAATAAAAGGAACTCAAATCTGAATTAATTACCGATGTGCATTATATTTATGTGCAAGTATTATTATCTTTGATTTTTAACAGCAATATATGATATACTTATAAACAGACTGTTTAAACAGCAAAATATTTTGTATTTCTTGTTAAGGGTAATTTTTTTTTTTTTTGGTTGATGATGCAAATATCGGGAAAAGCGTAGTGAACTACATTTAATAAATCAGACTCAAATAAGTTTTTGGCTTTAATGTTAAGTGGGCGAACCATCAATCAGCCACGGTCAGTTTATATTTCGCTGTTGACGTTATTAATCAACCATGTTGAAATGGAAGCATGTTTTGACAAAAGGAACCATTCTATAGTTTAAATAATTCGCACAGAATAATTTTAAAATAAATTGCCCAGGACATCGATATTTATAAATTTTTGGACGACTCGATCACTGACAGGATGTCAACTCACTTACTGGACGTTTTAAAAGTATCATCATGACAAAGTCGAGAGCCAACTTTACATCTATCGTTTTCGTTTTTAATTATCGTATTTCCTTGTTATGCCCGAATTAAAATGAAATACAATGCAATTAAACGCGTTATGTCTTTATTATATCTAAATTTTACAAGATCTTCAAAATTACAGCTATGATATTTCTCTCCCAAAAACCGCAAAAGACCGCGATCTGTTTTAAATATCAATAGTTAAAATCACTATTTCATCTTTCTGAAGGACCAATGCTTTCTTCTAAACTGCAATGGTGTCTGGTTTTCATTACGGCGGTGCTCAGTTTTTTTTTTTTATTAACTTTTCACTTTTCTTTTTACTACAGTATGCTTTGACAAATAGTGAAGTGTTGACGATTTTGATAAATAGTGAAATATTGATGACTTTTACAAATATTGAAGTGTTGACGACTTTGATAAATATTGAAGTGTTGACAACTATGATAAATACACTCATGTCCATAAATTAAGGATAATGAAGTTCAGGCAAAGAAAGAGACAGAAGCAAAACAAATTTGACTTATTTGTAAAGTCTATTTATTAAACAAAAGGTAAAGAGCAAAAAGGATGCTATATGTTTAGCATAATTAATAAAAATTGCGATTTTTACTCCTGGCGCATATTTCAAAAAAGAACCTATCTACAAAAAACAGTATAACATGGTTAGTATGATGGTTAATATGGAGTATGTCTCCCGGACGATGCAATACAGGCCTTACAACGCCTAGGCATGCTGAGTATCAAATTATCAATCTGATCTTGGGGAATATTACACCCTCATCAAGCAATGCCCTCCGAAGTTCCTGTGGTTGACAGGTGGGAGGGGGGTTGACGGGCTAATTCGTCGGCCAAGCATATCCCACACATGCTCTATTGGATTCAAGTCCGGTGAGTATGCTATCCAATCCATACGGGTGATATCCTCCAATTGAAGGCATTCGTCTACAATGTTTGCACGGTGAGGACGGGCGTTGTCATCCATAAACAGAAATTCAGTACCCATGGCGCCCCGAAACAAACGTACATGTTGTTCCAGAATGACATCCCGATAGATGTGGCCTGTCATCGTTACACTCTGAACATGCAGGTTAGTTCTGGAACCAAGAATAATTCCTCCCCAAACGAGCCATCCTGCACCACCGTAACGGTATCGTTCAATGGGGGTTCTCTTGGTGGTAACGGTACCTGGCGCTCTCCATATGAAAGTCCGGCGAGAATCAGACTGCAAACTAAACCTGACTCGTCGGAAAACATCACACAAGATCACTGTTGCGGTGTCCACAATGCATGCTCTCTACTCCAGTTTAATCGCAGGCGACAGTGAGTTGCGGTAAGTGGAACACATCTGACAGGCCTACGAGCATATAGACCAATGTGCCCTAAGCGTCTGTACACGGTCTGCCTTGAAACTGTCGTACCGGTAGCTGAAGAGAGCTGACGAGACAGGTCTGATGATGTGCTCCGTCTGTTTCGTTTGGCAGTAACTGCTAAATACCGGTCCTCATTCGGAGTTGTAACTCGAGGGCGACCTGTGCTGTAACATCTACTCACATTACCATCATCTTGGAATCGTTGCCAAAGCCTGGAGATGACACTCTGGGTGATTCCAAGTTCCTCGGATACTTCCAGCTGGGTACGTCCACATTCCAGTCGCCCGATAATTCTACCACGTAAAAAAATCATCCAAATGCTTCCTTTGTGCCATAACTATGCGGTTATTGCACTGAAAGGCTTTTAAAGCGCTTGTGAACAATTTTACTTCTTGCCACCATTCCTTATATACCCCTCTCTTACACTCTCGTCATTGTGACGTACTATCCGCGCCATCTGGTGGTTTCCTGTAATTTGCGTATTCTTCTTCAAGATGTGTGTGATAATTCTACAGGTGAAATTTTTATTTTAGAGTTCAATTTCTGTGTGATTCTGAATTATCCTTAATTTATGGACATGAGTGTAATTGAAGTATTGATGACTTTGAAAAATGTTGAAGTAATAACGACTTTGGAAAATATAAATGCTTTTTTTATTATTATATTCATTTGGGTCATTTGTGTTTCTACATGTTAAACCAATTGATCCAACTAGCTTCTTTCTTTGTAATATGGACACCACTTCAGTGGGTCAACGTTAAGTTCTACAACTTATTGTATCTTGAACGAACGCCTGGGAAGTTCATTACCCTTCACTCACTTTCTGAAATACATTTGAAAGACTTAATTTAAAGCAATTTAAATTGCAGTTCATTTGTAATTTGTCATTTCATAGTCAAATTAGTTTATTTATCATTTAAGGTATCTTTTTCGGACGAATATAAGAATGGTATTTAAGTGTAAAATCCTTAATGTAATTACGCATTTGTAATATTTCAATTTTGTATTAAAATAACTTCATTAGATTAACTGTTATTTTTCTAGTAAAAGTAACAGTTCATCATTTTACCTAACTTTTTTGAAACATTGTAAACAAAGCGGATATTTGAGAAGATCATTTAATATTTAAACGACAATATACAATAGTTAAGTTATATTACAATACAAAGTTATATTATATTACTTTGATTTACTTTGTTATTACAACAAATTTATATCATAAAAGAGCATTTATATTTTTCAAAGTCGTCAATATTTCAATATTAATCAAAGTCGTTAATATTTCACAAAGTCGTCAATATATTTATCAAAGTCGTTAACAACACTTCCATATTTAAATATCGAAACCGCAAAATACTTCAATACTCATAATATATTCAAATTTTCTGCTAAATCTTTGAAGCCTTGATTAAAATAAATTGATAAAATATAATATTCCTTTCCTCTTAAATATAGAATATAATAAATGAAACTTAGAATGCAAAAAAATAACTTAGAATTATATAATGTTGCAGCATTCAAAATAATTAAAAAATATATATATTAAAGAACACGGAAAATTCAAAAAAATTTCTACTTCAAGAATATTTTTACGAATTAATCTCGTCCACCTATTACATTTACTTTTATGCATTTAAATGTAGTAAATATTGAATATTTGGAAATTCGGAAACCTTAATTTTATTTTATAGAATGGAATAATTGATGTTAAAAATTATATTAATTAAAAAATTATTCGAAAATTTTTGCGAGTTTTGGAAAAGAACGAAATAAAAAAAAATTAAAAATCGTCAGAAAAAAAAAAAAAAAAAGAGCTCCAATATTTTAGTTCAAGTTATAATCCCACAAATCGATCTATTTTGTTATCTAAATCATTTGCATTTATTTTTTCAATTCCTACTATTAGTTCACACTCTCCCTATATATATCTTAATTCGATATTATTATATTCAAATATTAATTCATCAATTAAATTTAATCCATTAATTTTAGTTTTATGTGGGAGAAATATCCATATATTCACGCTGCTCTTTCGTCTCATTTGCTCATCACTCATCATTCATCATTCATTAATTCATTTCATTCATTAATTAATGAATGCTTTTTTGCAATCATTAAATACTAATTAATTAATTAATGATTATTAATTATTTTATTCTTTCAATTATAAATTATTTTTATTCATTTATTTATTAATTATTATTATTTTATTATCAAATATTTTCATTATTCGTTTAATATATATTATTCAATTTTTAAAATAATGTAACTACAAATTGGCAATAATATAAAAATCGTCTGATTTTAATTTAGCTTATTTTTCTGGATATTATTATTCTTAATTTTTTACGTTTGAAATTACGACGACGTGTAGTGTTACGACGTGTGTTGTTAACGATCGTGTTTGAGTATACTTGTTAAAATATTCTATATTTTTTAAATTTAAATGATCAAAAAGTTTTTAATTAAATTTAAAATACAGCCTAATTTATTTCCTTTTATTATTTTGCTGTAATTCGAGATTGCTTTTCTTTTTTTTCATTAAACCTTCATTTCATCCTATATATATTCTTGTTCAAGTGTTCAATCGTTCATAAAATACTTTTTATTCATCCACTCAAGGGCAAATATATATTTTTTAACTCGTAGTGGATGACACTTGATGTTAATACGGTTTTTTTTCAAATATTAATTCATTATTTAAATTTAATAAATTAATTGTAGTCTTATATGGGAGAAAAATTATTTTATAAAAAGTAACTAAAATAAAGTTTTTCTTTGTTGATCTAAGTAGGAATTGACTTAATTTTTCAATTCCTTCTATTAGCTCACACTCTCCCTATACATATCTTGTTCAAATTTTCAATCGTTCATAAAATACTTTTTATTCATCCACTCTAGTTCAAATACATTTTAACCACTAGTGGATGACACTGGATGTGAATACAGTTTTCTCAAATATTAATTCAATACCCTTACCTGCCGAGAAAAACTTACGAGATGCGCTCCCCAGTGCCACCGTTTTTCATACAGGCGCGCGTAGTGATGATAGGTATTGGAGGAAAAAAGAGGTGCATTTTGCAACATGAAACCTTTTTACTTTCACAGAAAAAAATAAAATGTAAAAAAAAAAAAAATCTAAATTTAAAGTATAGAATAACAGTGTAATAAAACAGATGTTAGAACTTATCTGCTGTGTGATATTTCCTAAAACAAGAATTCTTTATTGTTTCATCTGTAAAATATGATAGGAGAAATAACTATTTATTTAAAATGTCTAAACTTGTTTTTTATAAACCAAGTCACATAAACCAAAATCCCATTCATTGCATTGATAGCTGGTTTCACGACGAAACGGAAGCAAAAGAAGAATAAAAAAGCACGACCTACTCAAACAGAAACAGAAGCAAAAAACTGCACAGCTATGACTCACCGTTTCAGAAACATCCCCTTTACCAATACCCTATCCCTTTTCTCCGAAATAATAAAATCCGTTTCAAACATTGTCAAGGTCATTTTGTGGCATTCCAAGACCGTGGGAGCAGTTTTCTTTATAGCAGCGCAATGCAAAGGATCGTACTTCGGAAAGGCGTATATATACGCCGGCGGCAGTGAACGCATCGGTTGAGTGAGGCGTATATATACGTCGGCGGCAGTTAAGGGGTTAAATTGGTTAAATTTAATTCATTAATTTTAGTTTTTTTTTTTTTTTTAGATTTAAGTTGCTTATATCTACTAATAGATAGCGCCAGATAAAATTAAAAAAAAATTAATGAAAATTATTTTTAAAAGAATTTTCTGCAATAGAGTGAAAAAAAGTAGGAATTGACTTAAAAATTTTTTTTTTATATTACTTGTTTATGAATGTGATAATCAATAAAAACAGACGATCTTTAAATAAACTATTTAGCAGTACAATTTTATTTCTAAAAAAATTTTTAATTTTATTTTATAAAATTAGATTTTTACTTCATTAAAATATAACAGCTAAGAAATTTTTATTTATTTTTTTTTTTCGGATAAAAAATAATGAGCCAAATGAAAAATATTTGTTATGAAAATTAAATTAAATTTGATTTGAATAAAAATATTTTTAAGTGTTGTAGTGTTAATCCATTCAAACAGAAAAACACACAAATATTTTATTATATATATATGTATATATATATATATATATATATAAAAGATTCGGTTTCCTAAATTATATTAAAAAATGCAATCTATTTCATTGTATATAATAAATTTAATTGAGCAAAAAATCAAACGGCATTTCCTATTTATGAGAAAAATGTATTAAATAGCAAAACAGCTAATGTAGTGTAAGTTTGTCACATAAAAATGGCAAAATGTCAATTTAATGTTTTTATTTTTTTAATATGTAAAATTTATTTTTAATACAAATTTGCATACACTGCAACAATTATTTTTAAGTGTTCACATTTCTTTTGGAAGTCGCCTTTTGCCTGTATGATTTGGCCTATGCAGTGTATCTCCAAAATATGTGGCAAAAATATAAAAGTAGGTACGAAATACTTGGATTTTGTAATGGAATGTTCGTGTGGAAATGACATTTTTTTGTACTAGCATGTAAGGAAAATATGAACAACAAATAATGCGATTATGTCACTTTCATAGATTATGCTCATTATGCGATCGCCACTTTTGTTTATGCAGTGCAGAATCACTTATTGTACATTCTTTCAGCAGATGCTTCATTTATATTCGCAACCCCATACATAAAATGCATGTCGGTGGTCTCCGAATACGTACAGCGATGCATGCTATTCGAAATCTGCCCGCCAGAGAATGATTATTTAAACTATCGCACCTTCTGCTATGATCTTCCTTCTGTACCCTCTACCATGTAAAGTAGTTTTTCATGTATATACAATCCATTACACAATCTGCTTATTTCCATATCCTCTATATGCCTTTATTATTTTTGTCATATGTTTTAGAAACCCTCTATGAACAAATAACGTTTGCCTACATAAAATACAGTAATGCACTCTATATATGTCTTTATTATTTTTGTCATATATTTTAGAAACGCTCTATAAACAATCCACTTTTACCTACATAAATTAACAACAATATATGTGCTCTATATATGTCTTTATTAATTTTTCTCATATATTTTAAAAACACTCTATAAACAATCAACTTTTACATACATCAAATAACAGCAGTATATGTGCTTTATGTATGTCTTTATTATTTTTGTCATATATTTTAGAAACATTCTATAAACAATCAACTTTTGCCTATATAAAATAACATTTATATATGTGCAATATATATATATATATATCTTTATTGTTTTTGCCATATATTTTAGAAATACTTTATAAACAATCAACTTTTACCTACATAAAATAACATCGATATACTCTCAAGAGCCAAAACATTATGACCACCTGTCAATAACGAGTCGGCCCACCTTTGGCTCCCAACACAGCTTCAACCCGCCTTGACATGGATTAATATCACCACTTAATACCAGTTAAATACCACTTCCACCTGATCACGTGCCTTCCACGTCATCCAGGCGAGTTCATTGCAAAATGTAGGGGTGGTCATAATGTTTTGGCTCTTGAGTGTATAGTATGTGCTCTATGCGTTATGCGGTACATACATATGTATATATATATATAAAATAAAATAAGTGATAATTGTATTACATGTATTTATGACTGTCATTGAAATCACTTCATGGAATCTTTTACTTCTGCGAAAAATGTTCTGCTCGAGATTCTACATTGTAGAGGCAAACCATGTTATCTTCAATGGATTCCTGCAACATTGAGGGCAACGAATGCTCCGACTCTTTAGCCAAAGAAGCCAGGGACAATGGCTACCATCACACCCAGGACTACCATCACACTTGCAGATGCTAACGCAGTTGCCAAAAAGCCGACTCATTGCTCATAACTTTAAGAAGCCACTCATAACAGACTTCAACTGCCCTAGGAAGTTGACATCAGTTATTAGCAGACTCGGAACTGATCATTACAGAGGGATGCAGATCATCCCAGACAAGACCAGGGAATGCATCCCATGCAGAAATTGCCCCGACGCTTTCCTATCACCTAAGCACATTCTAGAGTGCCCAGCATTCACTCCCCATGTTTTGCAATTGGGTAGGGGGCCAATCGAGGTCAATATGGTGCCAAGAAAAGTCCTGTATAGTAAAAGCGGCGCCGTTGCTG
This sequence comes from Caerostris extrusa, assembly GCA_021605095.1. Lineage (NCBI taxonomy): Eukaryota > Metazoa > Arthropoda > Arachnida > Araneae > Araneidae > Caerostris > Caerostris extrusa. The sequence goes on along the minus strand of BPLR01020635.1, from coordinate 6,374 downwards.
GCGGCCGCTATCGTGAAAACTTTTGACTTGATCTAACTTTAATTATTATATTTTAAATCCATGGACACGATATCCACAACATTGAAATCACAAAAATAATAAATATAAATAGGATGTTCTAGTTTTATGATCTTTGAGAAATTTCATTTCTATTTTATGAGAGTGACATCTTCGACAGTTATCTAACGAACCATTTTATTGCTTTACTTTCAGTTGTATTAAAATAGTCAATCGACATTCGCCATCACTCTCGGTAAAGTCTTTGCACTCGAAAAAGGGAAGTGTGTGTTCAAAGTCTTTGGAAGAAAGAATTATAGTTTAAAAACGAAAACACACGCTTTTAGAGTTAATCACACTCCAAAAAGCGAAAAATAATTGTTAACATAATTAACATAATAATTGTTAATAAAATTAATGTCAATGTTCTAAAAGCGCGGGGTGCATTGTATGACATTTTAAAAACTAACTCTGCATGTTAAAAATGAAACGAGTGAAAAATTATAACGATTGATATGGAGCACCCCGCGCTTTTAGAACAGTGAAATTCATTTTTTCGTCAGTCATTTTATTCTTATGTTAACAACTATTTTTTACTTTTTAGTTTGATTCACTCTAAAAGCGTGTTCTTTAGTTTTTTTAAACTATAATATTTAAATGAGGTGCCGGTACGGAGGACTGGAACTATAGTTCTTACAATAATTTAATTGTGAGTAAAAAAGGCTAAATACGCCGAGCCAGCCAGGGATTCGAACAGGGAATCTCCTGATCCGTAGTCAGGCGCGTTATCCGTTGTGCCACTGTCCCACGTAGGTCTGGATGTGTTAGGTACTTTCATTCTACACGGGCTAAATTGCTCTTCATAAGTTAAAAATAAAATCACTCATCCTGGCGATCCTAATCATGATGAGATAATAAACTTATCAAAACTATTTTAGTGTCATCGGTCCTTGATAAGTCTACAACGTTTAAATTAAATCTGATCGCTTAAAGTAGGGCAAAATCGAGCCCAAAGATTCAGTTACAAACAAACAAACATACAGGCGAAACTTAATAAAATCGTATTAAAAAACATATTTTGAAGCAGTTTGAAGTTTTTTTTTTAAACTTTTTTTATTGGTTTTTTTTAGTTTGTTGGTTTTTTTTTCATAAAGTATTATTTAGATTCTGCATATTTTGAAACAAATATCGAATATCTTTGGAAGACAAACTACGAATCATTTTTTGGAATTATTAGAATTATGTATTATAATTGTAGAAATATGTCTTTTTCTGTTACTTCAATTTTAAAATGTTTGAAAATCAATATTTCGGTATGTTTAAAAAATTAATCATATTGGCTTGTAACTGATATTTATGAAGAATTTATATAAAAGTATGAATGTTATAATAAATATTTTGGATTTATTAAAACGAATAATTTTATATCGAAATGATTACATTACTGCGTTTGCAATTTATTTCCAAACTTTTCTTATAATCGTATTCAATCTTATCACGAAAGTCATGCATTTCTCGGTAAGCTATACTAGTTTATCATAATAGTTTATAAGAATTATTTATTATCCATTTATGATAAGCTATACTAGCTTACCAAAAATTGTTTTTAAGTTTTAAGAATTATTATTATTTTTTAAAGAATTATTTCAAATTTTACCGTTTAAAACTTATGATATTATTGTTGTTGTCGTATCCCCATGGAAGAAGGGAAGAGGTGGATAGCTTCTGTTTTTTAATGGAGCAACCTTAGGTAGTCTGACTTCTGCTTCTTGTCGCTGAAGAAGGAGGGCATTGCGTTCCGTGAGACTTTTAGAGGGAACTACCCTCGCATTTGAGTATCGTATGGGAGAAAACCTGGAAAACTGCCACTGGTAGTCAAACTCATGAGACAAGATGCAAAAATATCCCAAACGTCATTTAGGCTCCTCGTTTTTTGAAACAGTTACAACAAAGCCGCAAGTGGATTGAACATCCGTCCTAATGCTCACCAGCGGCACACGTTGCCGCTGAGCCACGAGTCAGGGGGAAAAACTTATGATTTTTGTTTATACAATAACTAATACAGTACATGTCGGTAAAAGCTTTTACCCATCATTTTTAAATTTATGTTTATTTTCATGGGCCACATAGACAGGTAGAGAGAGCCTTATGTTCCGCACAGTTACTTGGTTCAATACTAGATAAGCAAGGTTCAACGGAAAATTCCTTGTTTATGTCTAGGAGACATTATAAATCTGTAGGCTGGAATATTTTTTCACGTGACTTAATGACCCCAAATGAGACGTTCACTCAAAATTGCAGTTACACAATGTGTTATAGTATATTAGACCCACTCTGCATCAGTTAGAAATCTGGCGTTCTCGTGTGCGAATAACTCTAGGTTAACGGTGTAAGAAGACTCGGATTCAAACCGTTCATCGTTGCAGACACAATTTTCAGAAACGAGGTGAATCGATGGCAATTGAGTATAAACACACTTTAACCGGCATGCTGCCAAATAGGAGTTTTCTGGGGATTTTCTCCTATAAGACACTCAAATGAAGGACAGTTTCCCTAAAAAGCAATTGTCCCCCTATCATCCATAAAAAGACATCAGTGAAATACAAGGTTGTCTTCAAAATTTTAAACAAAGAAACTGTTTCTCAATATCATTCCCATTTGGTAGGCCCAAAGCTTCTTCATCAATCTGTTAGCTTCAGACATTCCATGAAACACAAGGTCGCCACCAATACATGCATGGTAAAAATATCCTGGTATGTCCTTTGTGTCAAAAACGGCTTTTATTTGACAAAGAAATTTACCCTTTGTCATTGTTCGACCATCGCGTTTCCCTCTCATCTCATCGATTTATGTCTGTTTCGTTTACGATCTTTGATGCAACATGATCATGGACTTGGCAAGATTCTAAATCAAGGGGATACGAATTGCGGCGCATCAGAATTGCAACGTATCCAATCGCCAAAGTCGCTATAGTAAAAAATACCGTATATTTTCGTGTATAAGACGAGAATAATTTTTAAAACTTTTCTGAGTTAAATTACGGGGGCTCGACATAGTATATGGTTTCGCAAATCTCGCAAAAACATAAATATTTTTCCATTAGCCGGATGCAAGCCGATTGCCAATTATATCCTAATATAACACATTTTTAATTTGTATTATTTAAATTTAAGAGGAAAAAAAGGACTTTAAATAAAATTCATAATTCTTTTCATGAAAAACGAGTTGTTTTATATTTGAAATTGTTTGCATTCTTATTTGTTGCGTCGTCTCCAAAACGAAAAATCTGACGTTGGCGAAATATGCGCCCATCTAACGGAAAAGTACCGAAACGAACCACTGATCGTATGCCAGACAACAATTGATTTGAAACAATGTGGTAGTTTCAGACAATGCTACCAGGTTTATTACTCTCGTTATTATTGTATGACGGTTTTCTTACAGTGATTTGATTGAAAAGCGTTCCGCTCCTTTTAACTGCTTGGCGACGTTTTCGCCCTCATGGCGACATGTTTGAATGTTAGGATTTTTTCAATTCCTTCTATTAGCTCACACTCTCCCTATATATATCTTGTTCAAATTTTCAATCGCTAATAAAATACTTTTCATTCATCCACTCAAGTTTAAATACATTTTTTTAACTTGTTGTGGATGACACTGGATATTAATGCGGTTTTTTTCAAATATTAATTCAGTAATTAAATTTAATTAATTTATTTAAATTTTTTTAGATTTAAGTTGCATGTATCTACCAGTAGATGGCGCCAGATAAACTTAAAAAATGAATGAGAATTATTTATAAAGAATTTTCTGCAATATAATGAAAAAAAGTAGGAATTGATTTTTAAATTTTTTTTTTTTTTATATTATTTGTTTTTTTTTTTTCATTTCGGCTTATATACGGGTTTTGAACTTTGAGTGAATTTTTTGAAGAAAAACACACTACCAGCTTATATTCTAAAATATACGTATATAATGTTAGGTGAGATTCTAATAATTGGCGTGAGATTGGAATTGCCTTACAAAGCAAACAATATTTGGTTTATAAGCAATGATACTATTTTATTTTTACTTCATAGCACTATTTTGCAACGCTGATCGTAACGCTTGCTTACACATGTGAAAATGTATAAAAAGCAACGGGGCTTGAATGGCCGAGCGGCTGGCGCTCGGTATCACAGGTTTCGGGTTCGAGTCCCGACGATGCCATGGATGTTTGTAATGGTTCGAATCCACTTTAAACCGTAGGTCTCGACCTTACAGGATAGTAGAGCGTTGCGGGGGTAGTGTTACTCCGCGTCCGTAGCTTATCTTCAAGCTACACGCACCTCCTGTGTAGTGCTAAATGAATAACGTCGGTGCAGCGCTTGACTTAAGGCATCCAAGACGACTGTCTGTGTTTTCCATCTGCATTAGAACAAAAATAAATAAAAATAAAAAAGGAATTCTCAAAATATTATAAGTAATCCTGAAAATAATTGTGAAACACGAACTCTCTATTTATTAAACATTCAACGAACCGCTATAACATGAATGCACAAAATATTTTTATTTATTATTATTAAAATTCAGTGTTCACGAGTATTACGAAAAGTTAATAATCTTTAAAAATAGTGTATAATACTTTTCGTGTATATTTTCTTTATATTTAAATGAATATTTTTTTAATGAGCATCGATATAAAATGTATTAAAAAAAAAGAACACAATTTTCTTGCATTTAAAAGCATCATTTGTCAAGAAGTTAAAGATAATGAAAGTAAAAATAAGAAGTCTTAACTATAAAAATTTCACTTAATATTCTATTTAAAAAGTTACTCCATCATTTTTAAAAACTTTGTATTACACAATCAAAAAACCATCTGACAAGTTTGGGAAAATTAATTACAGTTTCTAAAAATCTGACTGGGGATTTTCCCTTTTTTAAGGGGGAAAACTGCACCTTAAGCTTAAATTAATAAATTTTCTTCGTCGTCGATATTTTCCTTTCCCCCTACAAAATTCAATTTTCCCCCTCATAATGTCGTGTCTCGTGGTTGCAAAATGGCGAAGTATTGATGTTTTGATTCCTTAATTTGCTCTAAGTTGCTCTCAATTTTTAGGGTTTATCTGGGATCTTTTAAGAGGGTTTGTTTGTAAAGAATATTTTTGATAATATGTTTAAAGCCAAGAGAATGGATTCGATTAAATTTATTTGAACTGTTGAGATGCAAGACAAAATTTTTATAGAGTTTATAATGAAGGATTATAATTGTCACTCCACAAAATGGGTGTTTTATTGTAACAGTGATTCAAACTTTTTGGGAGTAGACGTTAAACATGAAAAATTAATATTTTTTAATAAATTGCTCTTTACAAAATAAACCAACAGCAAAATAAAATATAAAACACAAAATACTTTCCATAGATATACTGCCCATAGGCATACTAACCATAGACATATTTGAATTGTTGAAACGCATAATAGTTTCTTTATAAAATTTATAATGAAGAATTAATATACTGTATTATAGAAATCATTTGTCACTTAAAATGATTGTTTTACTAAAACTGTGATTTTAACCTTTTTATGAATAAACATTAAACGATACTGAAAAATTAATATTTTTTAATAGATTGCTTTTTACAAGATTAACAAATAGCAAAATAAAATGATAACGAATAAAATCAAAACAAAATGCTTCCTATAGACATACTGTACCCATAGACATATTGACCTAGACATACTTCATACTATAGACATACAGACCCTAGACGTACTTCCCATAGACAAACTGACCCTAGACATACTTCCCATAGACATACTGACCCTAGACATACTGCCTAGACATACTTCCTATAGACATACTTCCCTAGACATACTTCCCATAGATATACGACTACTAAGTGAAGGAAAGGAAAGTTTTTCATTTACTGTAAGTTATGATGAGGATAGGTTACAATGCCGATACGGTTATGAAAAGGATATCTTCTAAAAATAGAAACAGTGACGAGATCAAAACAGTGTAAAACACGCATAAGAAAAAAAGAAAAACAATAAGCGAAAAAGTCAATGTCTCGTTAGCAAAGTGCGGCTTTATGGCCAATAGACTAGCGTTCTGGCCTTTGGTACCACAGGCTTTAGGTTCGATCCTGACGGAGACATGGATGTTTGTGAGTGGTTCGAATCCACGTTAAACCGGTCTAGTTAACCTAAAAGTGTGCACGAAATGACCGAAGATGGGCAAACCAAATCAGGGTAAAATCTATTGGCGGAGACGATTGCAGCTATGGTTTTTACAAATGTAGGGGACTATGAAAAATGTGAACAACAAACCAAACCAACCTAAAAATGAGACTACAAGAAATTTTCTACTGTTAAATAAGTATACAGAAACC
>BPLR01020634.1:0-35102 GCA_021605095.1 Caerostris extrusa | reverse complement strand
CTGTATTTGCTCTTTTAACTTAAGGATGTAAACACTATGGATGATGGGTCTAATACAGCTCTCCATTGATTTTTAATTGTTTAAGCCCGGACTTACTTGAATTTTAACAAGTCACACAACAGGATCAGAATACAAGAAAATATTATTGTTGACCAAGGTCCAAATCATTGTTTCCTGACTCAGGATCAATTCTACGACAAAAATGGTGATTTGTGTACTCTCTCTGAGGGCCAGAGAAGACATGACCTGATCACACGGACTTTTTATTAGGGTGCTTAGCTTTTTAAATTTTTTGTCAGAACATTTAACTTTTAACTTTTTAAGGCCTTTTTTCATTTTTTGTTAAGAATTTCTGGTCTTTTTCCTTTGTAATTTTGATTTATTTGTATGTTCTTTTGTTTCTGCTTGGTAAGTGGTTTGATTGACTTCCAATAAAGCCATAGGTAGTGGATACTGTTGGCCATCTAAAGATGATAATCAGCAAAATAAATGCAATGAAATATATATTTAGTTTCTGGCCAGTCAAAATCTTTTTTAGGCAAAATCTGAAATTTTTGCCCAATTAAAATTTTGAATAATATTATAGAAAAATCTTCATTGTTTATTCTGTGCATTATAAAAAAGGAAAAAATTGATTGATTTGGGAGTATGTACGAGAGTTTAAATATAATTAATTCGATTTAAGATGAATATTTATTTATGCATTGTTTTTAAAATAGGAAGAAGATCAGTTAAGTGAAATTTTTAACTAACTATCTTCTGATAGTTATCCAATTCATTTGCTTTATAGTTATTTCTATAAAGATTTTGATGACATTCTACTTGAATCAGTAAAGATTGCCATGTCTGTTCTCTATGTTTGTTATAATGGTAAACGAGCTTTTATGAAAGATATACTTCATATGGAGTCTATTACTATATTCTCGTGACATGTTTTATAACGCCAAGAGACTATATTAAATGCTTTGAAAAATAGCAATAAATATTTGGGTAGATTCTAACAATATAAATAATAAATATAATAAATAGAGTAGCAACGAAATTTTCTGTTAAAAAGGTAGTTTCTCAAAAAAAAATCAAAAATTTTTAATTATTTGTTACACTGACATCTCGTTAAATTACAATCACCTATCTTCAAGACCAAAATAATTTTTATACCTAAAAAATAATAAAACATTTGGCTCTCAAGGCTTGCAAATTTTCCCCCTAAAGTTTATTATTTTGTCTTTTTTTTATGCAATTAAATTTAGTTATTAGTTAGTTTTAAATTAAAAATTATGTTTCAGTATGCAGTTTGTAAAAAAGAACTAAGTAATTTATAAGGAATCATTCCCTTGATCATCAAAAGTGCAATGTTTCATAACAAAAAAAATTCTATGTATCTCATATTCTCTAATAATTTATAGATCTAAGTAAAAAAATGTATGCGTTTAAAATACAAAGAAAAAAAGTAAAAGGAAAAATTAAGCTCCTGTAAAATATTTTCTTTTTCATTTATCAAAATAATTCTTAACATAAGTATTAAAATAAAATACTTAAAATATTTAATTGAATCTTGTATAAAAAAATAGGCATCGATAGAAATATTTTTTTTTTATTTTTTTTTTTTTTGTTTTTACATCATGTCACAGTGGAATTAATGTGAGAGCGAAAAGCAAGGTTGTAACATCTTTTTCTCCTCTAAGAGATTAAGAAAATGCATAAGTTTTTTATTTGTACAACACTCTTGGGGAAAAGCCTAAAAGATCAAATTTTAATAAATCTAATTAGAATTTCAGGTTGCAACAAAACTTTTATGGACATAAAATATTTATTAAATTTATTCTTACCGAAATTGACTTAAATGAGAATGTTTTTTTTTATTATTATTTCCAATGGCAAGGCAATTACAAGAAGAATAAAAATAGTAATAATAACAAAAATAACAAGGGAAAAAAATACAAAAGAATAAATGTCCAGAAAATGCACAGATGACCGAAGTCATTGCCTTAAGAGTTCTCTCGCACGCCAGTAAAGTGCTGTCTCCGAGTCGCCGTCAAGTACCGCACATCGTTGGAGGTGGTCTCTGTTCATTGGGTCACTTGAACCACATAGGGGGCAGCCAGGATTCAAAAATATTTTAATGCGATGGAGATGTTCTGGCAGTTCTTTTTCTAAATGAGAATGTAAACAGATCTAATTTGAAAAGAAAATTAAAATACGTTTTGGTGCGGTACAATTAAATACGGAGATAATAAAAGCAATAAAATGTGTATTGTGTTATGAAAATACACACTCTTTTGCAAAATAATAATAATAATTAAATAAATCCATCCCATGCGACTCCAATTCACTTTCCCATTCTTTTATAGCATGTATGCAAATGATTAAATTTTAAGGACTAAGTGTTTTAACTTCGGTTATGACACACATTTCTTCTGCATAACTAACATTATAAGAAACAGGTAATAATTTCGAACTATTTTTCTTTTTCTCATTGTCGGCATTGTAGTCGCCGTAGATACAAAACCAGTAATGCTATTAAAGACCTTATGACCAAATTAACAACTTTAAACGCTGTTATATAGTAGACATGCATAAGTGAAACTGGGAGGTCATAACTAGCCACATGAATCGTATGAACAGTGCTATACAAATTTGATAACGGCCATGATTGTTGCAATAAGTTCATCGGAGGGGGAAGTTACATGAATGCAATACAATATCGGATGATTATGTGACAGGCCCAAACTATACCAATGGCATCATTGCCCGTCATCAAAGTGCTAAACCCTCTTCCATAACATCTGCAGTGTTTTTTACAATCTTACTTTTGGTCAGCGTTTAGCTGAGGTGGAATTGTATTATAAGTTGGACTACCGCTTACCTCACATTACAGACAAGGTTGTCTGAATTAATCTCTAGCTGGTCATCATGATTGCCAGCAGGCTGGCATCGCATAGTGTTCAACGGTGAATCCCACTTAAGAATTGCAAATGACCATCGCATTAGTGCGTGGAAGTGCCAGGTCAGGGAGATACAAATCAGTCTTACTTTTACGATGCCACAAAGTTATTACACTTGGCGTGATGATGTCAGATGCTATCAAATATAACAGCAGGTTGTCCTGCGTACAACTAAACAGTTCAACGATATATTGATGATATCCTACTTCTTTCTAACTCATTTTCAATTAACAGTATTTTATGTTTTACAGTAAAATAACAAAATAATTATAAATCTGTAAAATACTTAAAGTATAAAAACCATCAATTTTAATTGAAATAAAAATAATTTCATTTCAATATAAAAATAATATAACTGCCAATATAAAATTACATAATGATAATCACATTACAAAATTTTAATTTGTTTAAATATAAGTAGCCTTTGAAATTTTATGTTAAATATTTTTGTTCTATAGATACTAATTTAATAGATGAAAGATAATAACCTTCTTTTTTCAATTTCTGTTTCTTGCAAACATGATATTCGCAAATGAACCTAGGAATCAGGGAGCAGGTTTTTAAATTTCGTTACAAAAACAGTATGTGTAAATGATAAATGCATGGAAATAATTTCTGAAACTTTCATGAATTGCTGTGGTATGTAAGCCAAGAAAGTCAAATTATGATTGTTGCTGAAATTTAGTTACACATTTTGCAAAAAATCTCCTTCCTTTAAGATTTGCCAATTTAATTCAAGTCGAATGCCACATTTTATTTACAGAAGATCATTAAGGATCATATCCAATATTTCTTTCAGATGAGTGGTCAGACAGTTCTGCCCACAAACTTGGTAAACACGAGACAAATAAACTGCATTTAAACATTTGAATTTAAATTTTAAGTGGCACAATAACATTAAATAAGTATTGAAGTGTTCATCTATCTTTTTTCTGAAAAAAAAACCCCTCATCAGAACATGAGTAATGTTTATTTTAAAACATGATTAAACCAATACTGGAACATAAATAATACAGATATAAGCAAATACAACTAAAAAAATTTACGGCATTGGGAGAATCAAACGATAGGCTGTAGCAGGCCTGTTTGTCGTCAGTGAGCCATTGCTGCTTTAAAAAATCGATAGGGTATCACAACACTTCTAAAGGAGAATTAAAGGAGATTTTTTTAATCCCTATGCTAGGATAATCTCTTTATCAACTTTTTGAATATAAAATTACTAATCTATTGATAACTTTATTGTGGAATTATTACTTCATTGTGTAAAAGTGGTTCCCTATAAGGAAGGAGGAGGTGGAATAATGATGTTTTCTGGGATAACTTTCAGGAGATAACTGCCCGGATGTAAGGACGTAGAAGGTCAAAGTTCATAGAAGATAGGATTGTTCAAAACGGTATCTCCGTAATAGAAATGGCTAACAATTTAGTGAATCCTCGTGGACGAATATTTTAATGACAAGTGCTCACTACAATTCACAAAACTGTAACCCCAATGACAAGTGCCCACTCATTAATCAACGTTAATTTGCTGTGACGTTTGTGAGATTCAAGTCAAAGTCAATCGTTAACAAATAACTGCAGTGATAAAAGGAATGGTAAACACGGTCGAAAATACACAGAATAGTTTGACCCTTTCATTCAAGCAAGTGATTAAAATTTGTGTCCAGAAGCTATTTGGATTTCAAGGATTATAATTTCAGCAGCTCACGTTAAATGATGGTCGATTTGGTATTTAATGTGAAAATTGTGGGTAGCGATTGGGTTAGAATTTCAAATAATTTTCAGAGACATTCTGTTATATAAATTTCTATATAACCGTGGAATATTTTGAAGCAACTATTTTTACCAACGGATAAATTAAATATGATATATGTATCTGAGTCTGAGGACAATATTATGCCTTTTAATAATGAATCGTTCGTTTTAAATACAGATTTTTGACTTTATTCATCTGATTATTTGGGAATAACAAATACATGATTTGCGACTGCCATAATTATTTATCAATGTCCAAGAAATTCGAGAGGTATTGCTCTTATTGCGAATTTCAATGAATTGTAAAAACTTTTATCAAGTATGAATTTTCTTATTTAGCATAATCTCTAAAATAAATTTTATGCTGAATTACAGTTTAGGAAAAACGGTAATTATAAGAAAAAAATTATATTTTACCAACACTAATCACGAAATTCATCTTGAGATCAATAAAATTATTTAAATAATTATTACCGAAGAAATAAACATTTTTGTAATCATTTTTTTCTTCAATTTTTCAAAGAATTTGAAATAAGCATGCTAAATTTTTTATTACATTTAAAAAACAGCCTTTAGATGATTTATTTTGAAGAGTACTTACAGTATTTGACCTACAGCAACACTGTTTACAATAAAATCATTCGACATTGATCAAAATTAAGGTTTTCAAGCACATTCAATATATAAATTCAATAATTCATTAAATAATAATTCTACAATTCCTTAATTTATTAAGTATTAATTAATTAATTAATATAATATTTCATTAATTCATGTATTTCTTTAATTAATTTAAATAATTTACATTCAATATTTTTTAAGTAAGCTAGTTTTATGAATTGGATTTCAGCTCATAGCATAGACTTGAAATGTTTTGAATAAATTACACTTTTCTTAACTATATAAGGAACTTTAAAGAGATTTTTCAAAAATTTCAAAAATATTCGAAAAATGCACGTATTTAAATAAAATCATTAACCAGTTGAATTGCATATTTTTAGAGACAATATCAATAAAAAATTCTGAAACTCATCGAAGAATTATAGGATAAGATATTCTGCACATTAATAAGACTCTTATTCAAATTACAGACCATAATATAACATTTAACCACAAAAAGTTATTCTGTACATCACCTAGAAAATACCATAAAGATAAAAGTTACAAATTTATGTATAATTATATATATATGTTAATTTAGGTATGTTATATTTTAATAATATTTTTGCTATCAATATATAAAAAATAATAATAATAATAATAAACATTTAAACAAATATAAATCTATTAAATAATAAGTTCGATCAAATGAAGAACAATGAAAATAGTGAATCCAATCCTTTTTCATGAAAAATTTTATATCGAGATTTGTTTAAAATCTATAAGATTGATTTTCCCTGCAATTAACAGAAAATGACCCCCAAAAAAAAAATCCACCTATTATTATACCTACGGACTTTTATGTAAAAATTTTTCAGTAAACTTAAATATCGTATGAAAATTTAATTCTAACAAAAAAATATGACAAAGGAAAATTTTACGCTTCGTGGTTTCATTTATAGCACATCAACCTAAAACGGCATTTTCCACTCAACATATACCAAAGAGATTATAGTAATATTTTAAAAATTAAGCAACAAAACAGAGGATAAACTATACGTGCATTATAATGATTCTACTGAATAAACGACGCATAAAAGTTATATTAAATAACGAGAATTCGAAGCTTGGAGGAATTAGTTCAGACTTAAATCTACATTTCCATCTAAATGCAAGTGAGAAGCCCCAAGGAGAAATTTGCGGAGGGCTGGTTTCTACCGAAGAGGAAATTTTAGCTGAAGTCTGTAAATTTAAATTACTTTAAATAGAAAGCGATAGAAATTGACACTATAAATATACGCTTTGTTTGTTCCTAAGTCCTTCTTAAAACTTATTAGCTTATGGTACATATAGTTTTGGTAAGTTACATCATTGTAAATAAAAGTTTAATAGGGATATTTTAAATAATTTAAAACAGGATGGTAAATGTATTTTGAATTACTTCATCACTAAACTACTGGAAATTTGACCTATAGCAGCATTGGTTACAACAGAAGCATTCAGCATTAATCAAAATTAAGGTTTTCAAGCGCATTTCTATATATAAATTCAATAATTCATTAAATAATAATTCATTAATTTATTAAGTAATAATTAATTCCATATAATAATTCATTAATTTATTAAATAATAATTCATTAATTCATATACTTCATGAATTCATTAATTCATTAAATAATTAACATTCAATATTTTTAAAATTGCACTAGTTTTATGAATTGGATTTCATCTCATATGCAGAATAGGTTTGAAATGTTTTGAATAAATTACATTTTAATTAACTATATAAGTAACTTTGAAGAGATTTTTCAAAACTTCAAAAATACTCGTATTTAATTAAAATTATTTACCAGTTGAATTGCATACTATTACAGAGAGAATGAGCTATAATTATTCGATAATATCAATAAAAAAAAGCTCATTAATAAGACTCTTTTTCAAATTTCAGATCATAATATTACATTTAACCACAAAAATTATTTTGTACGTCACCTAGAAAAAATAATATCATCAATATAACGAAAATAATAAAAATTAGATAAAAACCAATTATGAGAAAAAACATTTTAAGTTTAAATTATTATACTTTTGCTAGAAATTATGCAAATAAGTACCTGCAATTTATTACAATGTTAGAATACATTACGGTTTTACATGGCATTGACCATCTTTATTGTTTCTCTAATTATTTTCTCCTCTCCTATAATTTAACACATTCCAATACCTTAAAGTACAAGAATCTAATAATTCACTGTATTCGAAACAAAAATTAACGAATTTGAAACCCTTTAGAGTTGCTAGATGAATAAACAAACATTAAAAAAAAAAAATATAAAGAATTTTTAATAGATTCAGATATCTAATTTTCTCTTTCAATAGTAATTTACTTACAAAAAAAAAATACAATAATAAAAACAGTACTATAATTTATTTTTAAAATTTTTATAAATCTAAATAATAATTATATATTTTCCTAAATAAATTATTAATTCTCAAAATTATTCCTTTTAATTGTGCTACTATAAATATTTATTCATAAGGTAAATATTTAAGGTAAATATCATTCCCAATACTTTTCGAATCTGATATAATAGTTTACTATAACGGATAGAATTCATTTCAAAATTTTACGACCATACTTTATAAATGATGGCAAATGATTTCTTGTAAGATGATGATAATTACAAAAAAATATTAAATAATTCTACGTATTGTTTATCAAATAAATTGAATCGTCAATATTTTAGTCCAATGAGATTATAACAAGGCCATTTTTTTTACATTTTTTTTTCAATACAATTCTTGCAGTACTATCCCTCGTCTAGTTGTTTAAAAGTTCTAATCAGTCATGCGTAATAAGAATTCCAAAATGAAAATAAATTCGATTTCGCACAAGTTTGAAAGGGTCCAATATTTTTAAATTTTTCTACTTTAACTACACAAACTATCCTAAATTTGAATATGATATTATTTAAATCATATTTTGAAAGTTAATTGAGCAATGATGTCATATCAAGATATTCTATTCTGTTAAATTTAAGAATTCTGCATTAATCAATAGAATTTATTGTAGAAAGGCGTACAATTTTTATTACAATTTAAATCGTGTATAAAAATTAAAATAGTGTAAAAATAGTGTACTGAATTTCGAAATCTGTATGTTAAAGAAAAATATTTTATTTGTATTAAACATTGATCAATTGCAACAAAAAAAAAAAAAAAAAAAAAAAAAACATAAAAGAAATACTTCCACTTATATTGATTGCGTAAATCAATCAAAAATCGTGATTTATAATTTATCAGCAAAGGAACCGCCTACATATTGTGTTTAACTTTGTACAAGGAATTTTTTACACATCTGTATCGATTTTAAGATCTGTATTTGCATCTTTCCATTGTTGCAGTTGTTACGACAAGAAAGATCATGTCGAATCTATCGTCGAATGTTAGAAAAAATGAGAAACTATAATAGCTTGTCAAATATTTCAAAATGGTAGATATTTGATAATCGCCACACAATATGCGGCCTGATGGCCAATTGGCCAGCGCTCTGACCTTTGTTACCACAGACTTCAGGTTCGTGACATGGGTGTTTGTTAGTGGTTCGGAATCCACGTTAAACTATAGGTCTCGGTCTAATAGATCTAAAGTGTTCACAGCATGACCATAGAGCGACAAACCAAACCACACAAGAGACATATTTGACTATAAATTTTAATTATCGCTTTCTGAGTAATACATGGGATCTAAAAACCAAATGCACAGCTTGATTCGAAGAAAAACAATAAAAAATAAAAAGAAAGAAAGTATGTAAAAAGAGAAAATAAAAAATTGAAAAAAAAAAAATAGGCAACCACATCAATTGTTAGCATTTAACAATAAACTTTAAGCATTTGGGTATGTACAACACAAAAACAAACTGAATGAAATTTAAGAAAGATCGAATTAATCAAAAGCAGATGCTTTCCATTGCAAAAAGTGGTATATTACATTTTATGTATTCGGTTTATTAAGTTATAGGATGTCTAGCCTTTCTACATCAATAAAAATGAAATATACGGGTTTTTTTTGTTTTGTTTTTTCTCCACCAAAATTTAAATTAAAGAAAGCTATTTGGAGCATTTGAGAGTATTTGAACAAAAAGACTTTCATAAACTTTAATATTATCTGTAATTCTTATAAAAGTTTTAAAAATAAATAAAAAAATAGTGTTAATAAAAAGTTGTGAACATAAGTAATAAATTATCTTAATAAAAGTTGTGAATATAAATAAAAAATAATATGAATAAAAAGTTGTTCACAACTATAAAAAAAATATTCATCCTATACAATTACAATAAATAACAGTTTATTGAAACTGTGTATACAATTATTTTTATTCATTGTATTTATATTTAAGAACAAAATATGCTGTCTAGTTTCAAAATATCATGTTGGAACATGTTTCTCCTTGAAAAAAAATATTTCAGTGGATTGGGTTTTATTTCTCCATGAATTTCAGTTTAAAATGATACGTTAATTAATTTTAATATATAAACTTTTTAGCGCTTTTCGTTTTTGCATAATTAGAATTATTTCTTATGGCATCAGTTGACTAATGGCAAACACTCTTTGATAAGTATCAATTGCTTTGCAATAATTGATGAACAACCATCCATACAACTTCCATCGATCCTTAATGCTTTATAGAATCTCATTTCTGTTAACGTGACGAATCTCATTTCATTACATGATAAATATGAACACTTTAAAAAATTTAACATTATATGTTGCCTTTGCATTCTCAACATATTTAAATTTACACTACAAGTATAAATTATTTAAATTTAATCTACTTTGAAGAAAAGAAAATAAATTATGAAGCCAACAGAAAATGACAAAACTCAATTCTACTACCAATGAAAAACCTGAAAATACCATCCTCTCTTTAAAGAAATAATCAGCAACCTTTGATCAAAGTAGCAGTTTTGCAAAGTAGCCCCAGTTTAATTTTTGTATTTTTCAAATGGTGATGAAAGTAAAATGGCGTATAATTGTTATAATGTAAATGTGAAATCATAGCTGCAAACCTATTGAAGTGAAGTTGATATACCATAAATTAATATAAATTGATAGAATATCATTTTTTAAAATTTGTTTATTTATTTATTTTTTAATATGAGTACATTTTTAAACTTTCTTCTACTTTCTAGCGTTCAGTCTTTCAGCAAATAAATTCTACAACTGTGCAGAATAAGTTTATAAGCTTGTCTGCTATCCGTTGAAATATGCTAAATTATTGCTTTTGAAATATAATTTTTTTAATTCGATCATTATTTAGTTAAGAAATGAATATCTATTATTAAACGAAATTAATAACTTTTCGCTTGCATTTAAATAGCTATCCTCAGATAATCCTGGTTATTATGATATTATCATTGTTAAATAATTATTACAAAATGTAGGGCATTTTTAAATAAATATTTAATTAAACTTCGAATCGCATTTTTAGATGTTAATTCATTTACAAAATTTTGTATGTGATAACATCTACAATGATCCTATTTTGCACAGAATTTAATGTTGAATAAAAATGATCCGACTTAATGATAAATTACGACAATTTTTTTTTCTGCATGTGTGTGTGTGTGTGCAAGTAGGACATAATCAGCTCAATTTATATAAATGAACATTTTCGAATGTTTTTTTTTTTAATAGCAAAATATCAATGAAGTTTCGAAGCTGCTTGAAATGTTTCCCTTGAATAACAACAAACACACGAGCCAATTAATGATTATAATTTATATTTATTTTCTCATGGAAGGAAAAATCAGGTCGAATAATTATAATTTTGCATCGGGACACATATGAGGGTTGAGATTATGCAGTTCTAAGATAATGGATGATGTTGTAATTCATTTACATGATCTCATTCAAACGTTATAGGCTCCCTGTTGTTTTAGCTGTAGTCACATAAAATCATTTATTAAGTTGAAAATGGTGTTTGAATCACGGATAATTTGATAAGAAATAAAATTAATCATTACCAGTGATTCCATAATTAATTAATAATAATTTGGGACACAACAGTAATGCTGTCATTTGATTTTATGCATTTCCTTTCGACATTCATTAATTTAAATTGGAATTTGATTTGCTCAACAAAGTAAAGAGGTTTAAAATAAGTAATTTAAATCACAATACAAGGAATGTGATTTAACTTTAGTTTCAAAGGTAAAAAAATAAAGAAAATTTCCACTGAAGAAATTTTCGAGTTGATTAACGAATAATAAAATACCACAAAATCTCTCTAATGCGATTAATTAGAAAAAGATCCTAATGGAATAATACCTTGTACCATCACATCATACCAGTCAATTGCAAAATGAAGGGATAACACAAGTTCAAAGTTTTCATTTTTACAAGAGGGTGGGGTAGGGAAAGAAAAAAATGTTAGTTTCGAGAATGTTATAATTAAAAGTAAAATAATACATAACGTAATACACAATGTAGTGATTAATTCAGTTACTAACGCCAATACTTGAATTAATGTGTAATATATATTTTTTTCTCCCCAAGGAAATGCAGTTTTTACAGTATATTTATTGCAGGCTTGAACAAAACTTCTTAATCAATTCAGTCTGCTACTGCCATCTATTGACGAAATATAAATTTAATAAAATATCGAACTATCATTTGAATTGTCATCAAAATATGCCTATGAATATAACTGTACATATTATGTGCAATATATGATACCTGATACAAATACATATATATTACAATATAAGTATATATAGACATTTTATTTATTTATTTATTTCGCCAACATAAATTAATGCCATTTAATGGACTTGGCTTTCCAAAAGTATTGCAATTTTTTCCATGTGTCCTTCAAAGTTTAAGTTATCTTTCAGTTAGTCTTTATAAGAAATTAAATACTATTATTAGTCATGCATTCTCAAAGCTAGTACCAAGAATAACTAGTATTTTCTTTAATTCGGAAATACGGTAAAGCTATAGAAATTATGTAATGAAACCGACGTTTTTTTACAGAAAAGTTTTCGGGAGATTTGGAGATTCTGAAAAATTACCTTGCATTTAATGTGCCTTATATACTTACTCCGTATTTACAAATATGCCAAGTTAATGTAATAGAATTTTTTTATTTTATGCCAAGTATGGTGATAACTCTTTGTTGATTAATGGACAACTGTTTCCAGAAACGTCTAATAACAGCAATTTGGAAATTTCATACAATCATAAACTATATGGCATTCAATTAATATGCTAGAAACTGAGTGCATATTCTGCAAAGTTTATAGGATTATTCTTGATGCAACAACAGTTTGGTTAAAACATGTAAAAAGTTCTACCTTAAAATGACGTCACTTCAAATAATTTTCTGCACGTTATTTGCTATGTTGTTTTGATTAGTACATGAAAAACAAATGTTATAAAAATCAATAATGTTTCTACGCAATGAATTTTATTTGTACTCAACTTTATTTTACCATCATTTTTTTGTAAACTTAAATATTCCAGTATAAAAAAATGTCTGTTATAATCAAATTTACATTCCATGAATTTTTTTTACAGATAAATAAAAATTTAAAATTTGTTGAAACACGTATGCTTATGTAGTGTAAAATTAAACATCTGATCTTACGAAGCCAACATTTCTCTCTAAATATAACATACCATAAATAATATGTATCTTCTAACAGGTTGGAAAAGGAATAAGGATTAAAAAATAGATAATTTTATTGAAATTGGCAATTTTGTTTGCCAGGGATGAGTAAAATAAACCAAATAAAAAAAATTAAAAAACGTATCGCTGTTAGCTTACCCATTCGAATGTATCAATAAATCAGTGTAATCAGTATTCTGCAAGGAACTTGTGCAGAATATAAGAAAAGTAATTAACTGACTTGCGTTAAATATCAATTCAGAAAAATAATTTTTAATTGATTCTATTATTAAAAAACATTTTTTTCTTTTTTCTACAAACAAATTAGTAATGAAACGATTATTATAACAAATGTACCGATGCACATATTAAATCGGATTGGTTGATAAACTTCTCTTCAGGTAAACGAATAAATATGCTTTGTAAACTAGATGGCAGCACGTGTAAAAGAAAGATAAAGTTCATTGTTGAATATAAAGAAGCCTTAATATAAGTTGGTAATATAATATAATTAATACTTTATATTTCTTAAAACTACTTAAGAAATGATTACGTTTTCTTTATTTTTTTTTAATCATTATACCAGAAAAATTGTTTATAGTTTCAACAGCTGATAATAAAAGCTTTATCTCAATTTAACTCGCTTTAATTTAAATTTCAAAAATGATCAATGTTATTAAATCAGAATTTCATTAAAAATCAGTCTTATGTGCTGTGCGTTAACTGCACATAAGATTGATTTGGTAATTCTGATTTCTTATTAATACAATTTCAGTCAGTCAGGACTATAGGCATTTTGCTGTCTGAAGCAAATACTATTCCGCTAAATCAAGATAAAATTATTAAAAAGGATTTGCTTTTGCCCAATTCTACCTCGTTAATATAATAAATAACTGAAGTAATATAATGTAGCAATAAATCATGATGGTATTTAATTTATACATTATTTATTAATTTTGGCTTGAAATATATCATTAAATTTATATATTTTATGTTCAACCCCAGATAAGGCATAAAGGCCCAGGGCATAAAGACAACATTCAAATGATGCCCGCAAGATTTTTCCTCCAGCAATTAAAATGTTGGAGAGCTCAAAATATCCAACTTTGCTACAGTAATTAGTAATAAAAAATTCTTCTCAAATAAGTAAAATTATTTGGAAATATGCTCAGTAACATATTCTTATTGAAGGAGATTAAAAAGTTAAAGCGATGTCATTCTCTTTTAAAGTTCTTCTTACAATTAGCAATCATTTTATTATAGAAACTGTTCAATTAAATACCATTAAAATGTAATAAATAACCTACCGTATCAACTAGCATTCAGTGATGTAAAAAAATTAGTCGCTTGAGCCGACAATGTGTAATTCATCCAGTTTGCTTAGTATTAATCCAACTTACATCAAATAGTGATTCTTGAAAGAATAATAAAATATATCAGTCTTTTTCATATTTACTTTCGAAACTTTAATGAAAAAAAGAATGTACGGCTAGGGTATAAAAGTTGATTCCATGATTTGTTTGCAACCACACTTTTTGCTTACATTTTCAATAGGTATTATTAGGTAGATTGCTTGAATAGAAAAAACAATTTAAAAATCTAGTCTGAAATTTTCAAAGCTTATGAATTCTGATAAACACAATTAAAAGCTGAGAATAAAGATATTGTTAGTCACACGAGGCACAAATAAACAGAATTGTTCTTCATAATTCTGTCTAAATTTTACTAGTGAAGCTTTTAAAGAGTATTTTTAGAAAGTATAAAGTAAATATTCAGTAAATCAGAAATATTCTTTTCAAACTTGCCGCTTATTCTAACCATTTATTTCTCTCCACTAACCTCATTCGATCTTATAGAATAAATTTCATTTGATTAGATTTCATTTGTTTACATTTCTGAGGACATTTTATCAGTATACAAATAACGACTTTTGATGTGCAGCTTACTTATGTTACTGGAGAATAAAATAGATTTCAGACTATGTATCGATATTCATTTTCTTGTGATGTAATTTTTACAACTATTTATGATATATTTAAAACATCGACTTTTTTTTTTATGGTTAACAATAAAATTGTTATTCTTTTGTAAGTCAATAATGTATTTTTATAACGAGCTTTTATGATGATAGTCATTCAAAATTCTGCTTTCTTCAATATAATTTGTTTTCTTTATCTGAAGTCAGAATTTCGCAGAATCCTTATTAGAAAAGTTTTATAAATACTAAAATCTGAATGCATTCTGATTTAATCAGATTAAGACTTCGTAAAAACTTTAACAATTCGTTGACTTGCGTTAAAATTTCGGACTAGAAAAAAAATTGTAGGAATTAGTATACGCTGATAAAAAGGATTAATAATATTTCAGAATGAAGTGAACCTTTTCATAGTTAAAAAAAAAAAAAGTCGAAAAATGATTTTTTTTTTTTTTTATTAAAAACACCATTTAAATTTTTAAGAAATTTCACCTTCATATTTTTTTAACTCTGGAAATGAACTTCCGCTAATGTTAAATGATTTACAAAATTTCGGGAAAAAGGTTGACAAAGGATTCATCTTCAAAAAAATGTCGGATTTAAGGAAAATTCTACTAAAGAAAACTTGCAGAACAGTATGGTATGACACATCTGGGATATATTAAAATATAATTTAACATTGTCTCAGTCCTATATTGAAAACTTTTAAGAATATTATTGTTAATTATCAACACAATGTGAAAAACGAAATGAACTTTAAAGCAACCAAATCTAAAACCCTTTTTGTAAATGTGAATTATTTAACATTAGTATAAACTAATTTCTAGATTTTTTTAAATTTTGAAAGACTATATTTTTAAAAGATAAAAACTTAATTAAAAGGTTGTGAGATAAAATTTTTGTAAGCATTTTGTTGATTGGACATAAAATGTTAATGTCCTTTAATATTTCTTAACATCGATGCTGATTTAGGTAATGATCGTTTTATGAAATTAACTATTACTTACTGTATCGTAATGTAACAGGATCAGTGACTATTACGGGATTCCAATTTATGAAATTTAAATAGATATTAACAATAGTTGATGATTCATTTTAACGATTTTTGAAGTAAATTTCACTTTATTATCTTTTATATTCCTTTCGGTATTATCAGTTTTTGAAAAGAAAGTAAAAATTCAGAAAAACTGTTTTCGAAACAAATTTTCAACAAAATGTAAAACAAATATGAAGCAGGAAGTTCGCTCATAAAATCCTTAATTCAGTTGTTCTCAATTTGTTTAACTTAATCTATTTCATTTGACATTTTTTTTATCATTAAATGTCATAGTGGTTTAAATTTTGGTCAACTTTGCGTCAAATAAGAAATATTTGAATAATAGAAATCTTCACTTCAAAGTTAAAAGACTGAAAAAAAGTATTACTAGTCATAATTAATGTGTGAAATCATACCTAACAAGCATCTAATTTACAATGCCAAAAATAATAAAACAAAATTGATCTGATTTGAAAATAGCCAAGTAGAAAAAGGAAATTTTCGAATAATTATATTTATTTTTGAATTTTAATATCAGGGAGTTTCTAACTATACAAAGAATAATTTTGAAATTCATAACTATTAAAGTTTGAGCTCATCCATAAATTCTCCCTTTTTCATTTTTTTTTTTTTTTTTTTATTTATTTATTTAAAGCAGTTCAATTTTATCTATCTGTAGAAAATACATCATCCAACTACTTTAATTAATTTTTTCCTTCTACAAAGGAATGCGAAATTTATTAATTTTACACGTGCTGCCATCTATTGATTTCCATCATTAAAGTGCAATGCTTTTATAATATTTACAAAGACACAATAATGCAGAGAGTTGTTAATTATTAGCCTCGTTGTTGGCTAACATTACTATTTCGACAAAATAAAGCAATAAACACAATATAAAAAAAAATTGAGTAATATTGTAACGCAATTAAAATATTACAGAGCGTTACGGTTAAAAATGAGAGCATTAAATTATAAAATGAAATGGAAAAAAAAAAAAAAATACTCTGCTAAGTATGTATTGTATTTACATTTTTTGTAGTTGAATTTCATATTCACAATGTTTTTATTCGAATTATGTAATTTGATGGACTTTTAAAAACCTTTCCATAAAACCTAATTAAAATGCAGTTAACGCCTTTGATTTCAAAATACTGCACAGTAATATACAGAACACTCAACTTCATTAGCTCTTAGAATTAAGGCAATTATTCAAAAAAAATTGGAAGTTATTTTGTTTTACTTAGAGTTTATATTTTTTTCTTAATACGACTGAAAGTATTAAAAATTACTAAATAAATACTATATTGAACATCATCGTAAAGTATCAAAATTTGAAAAGGACGTGCAGAAAAGAAAGATTAAGTCAACATAAATTTCTGATATTGTTATTTTACATTTTTTATCTTTTTGTTAATGTAGTGCATCTACGTATTGTAGAACTAAATGTATTAGTCCATTTATTAATTGCATTTAATTTATTAGATAATGTGTATACATAGTTAAAACTAGTTTCAGTATACTACTAAAAAAAGAGCTTTTTATTATATATATATAGTATATATATTCGAGGACAGTTCTCATTTGGGGTAACATCGTTCTATTTGAGTTATAACCATATCAGCATACTGTGTATCATACTGAGTTTGTTTTTTTCTTTGAATTAATATACATATATATATATAAATTTTATTTACTTTAATAATTATTTGCATAATTCGTTATTTTTTTTATCAGTGTGTTTGGTTTAAAAACATGTATATTTACTCCTTAAAGTAAAAAATTTTATAAACATATAAATTAAAAATATTTTCTAATCATAAATACAAATTATGGACTGAAACTATAAATTCAAGGGGTAGTGAAGCCTTTTACGGATTTTTACTTTACTTATTTCAAAAAGTAATAAAAAATTACATATACGTGCTTCTTAATCTTAGCCTATTTATGTAAATTCTGTATTTTTTTTTGTATGATATAAATTTCCAAAGTTATTTGCAATTATGATCAGGGTTAATTGATACCATTAAATTTATGTTTATTCTGAGGGCTTTTAAATTTGATGTACAAGATATTTTATGATTATCTCTTTCATATTTACGCTGGAAAGGAAAAAAAAATATTACAACTGGGAAATTGATTTATTTCAATGCTTAAAATAAAATCTAAAAACTAAATGGCATATCATTACATTTATTTCTTGAACAAAATATTGTTATTTATGCCCTTTTCCATTAATGCACAATTTAAGTTTTGTTTTCTTTATTGAGACATCAAAAGATTTTAAAAATGCTTTAGCATACCAATGTTAATGAACATTATTTACAAATCCCGTTAAGTCAAATTGCTATATAGGGTAACCTCATATTATTGCGAATAGAACTAATTTAAGCAATCCAGGCGCCCTTACTTGGTGCCAGTCGTGATCGATTGGATACTGAGATATTTATTTAAATATGTATTTCTTCTATAATACACTTGACTATACATCCAACTTGAATGATTACTTTCAAATATCATCTTTCAAGATCCAACTTGAAAGATTACTTTCAAGTTGGATGTATAGTCAAGTATATTATAGAAGAAATACATATTTAAATAAATATCTCAGTATCCAATCGATCACGACTGGCACCAAGTAAGGGCGCCTGGATTGCTTAAATTAGTTCTATTCTCAATGATTTCGAAATTAAACTTAAACAAGAAACAAGATTGCCATCTGGGGTCTAATTCAAAAATTTAATTTTGAAACTATAAATAAAAAACCGAGAATTACTTCTTTGCAATTACCAACTTATTCGATACAAGATCTTTTCCATAAAACGAGATGTATACTATCTTTAGATCAAATTTTTGAGCCAATTGAAAAATAGGTTTATTAATCGTATAACTACATAACAAAAATTTGATCCACTTTTCCAAGTAACTATAAATTGTCAAAACGAAGTTACATGACTTTATAGATTTGCGTAAATTTTATAATATTTCAACAAGTACCTTTATTTTAGAAAGTGAACTAAAATTGTGGTTTCATAAATATCCCAAAACTTCAATATGCAAAAACGCAGTTGAATCATCAGGCAAATGCTACAGGAATATATATATATCCTAATATACATTTCTTATTAACAATATTTGCCTGTGTACCAGAGATATCGAGTGTGAATGAAAAATGTTTTTCAACTTTACGAAGGTTGAAAATCTATTTGCGAAACACAGTACGGAAGAAAATCTAAATAGTTTAGCAACTTATGGACACTTTTACATTTGGACCCAATTGTTTTTATTAAATATTTAATATTTTAATGAATAAGTTTTTTATCAGTGACAATTTTATTATCGCACCTGAATTTATTGATTTACCCGGCATTTTTCCTGTATTAGTATTATTAAATATTTATCGAAATATTGAAATTGACATAAACGATGTAACCGATAAGCTGGCAAAAGAGAAAAGAAGATTAAATTTTAATTTATAATTTTGTGTAATTTTTTAGAAATTATATTTTAATTTTTTGTGCGGTACTTTTTGTTTTAGTGTTCTCTTTCTTTATGGATATAAACTAAAATAAGTACAATGTAAAAATTATTAATAAATAATAATTAAAATTAAAAGGTCGATTTTAGATACATTTCCTACTACATATAGTTTATTATGATCTAATGAGCCTTCTCAAATGGTCCCAGTTTATTTTGTTGAGCCCCTCCCAAAAAAAATGCTGGGTGCGCGCCTAAATCAAACCAGTTATACAGAATATCAGCCGTATTGAACTGATTTAAAAGCAGTAAATAAATGTTATCGCTGTTATATTAGAACTGATGAAATAAAATGTTTAATATGATATAATGTCCTCCATGAAAGTTGATTGAAATTCAAATGGATTTCTATTCAATGAATTGGGGGAGGGGAGTCCTCAAACAGGCTTTTTAAAATGACTATTCTGCATTTATTAGTAAATAATAACCATATTAGACAAAAGGAAAATAAGTTCTTCATCCATCAATAGCAGTGTCACGATTTGATGTGAAGTTTGAATGTAAATTATTAGAGGCCATAATTCTTGAATTGATTAATGCCATTCTTCACCAATTCCTTAGATAATATCTTAGATTAAAAATAAATTTACTTACAATTTTCTGTCAAAAAACTGTTTTTAGAATTTTTTTCAAAATATTGAATCTGAATACTATTGAAAGGAATAAAAATACTCCCAAGTAGAAAATTTGAGATGTGTAGTGAAAGGTCATGAATTATTAGTTTACAAAAACCTTACTTTTTTTTTCTCCCAGAGGTTTAAATTAAAGCATATATGATTGGGTGAAAATATTAAGTTACGTGTGGAAGTATTTTGTGAAAAAAAAAATACTTATTTTTGATTTTATGGGGTAAACATTTAAGAAACAAAATATCATTTATTTTATATTTCATACATACATTTTATTACTCCCCAAAATTTTAATGGAGTATGTACTGAATTTTTTAAGGAATTTTGAAGTCTGTTAGAGTTACGGATTATTTCTAAATATTTCAAATTGAGAATTTAATAAGGAATACTATCATTTAATACATCATAAGTGCAAAAAATATACTGAGATATTTTTATTAATGTGGTGCATTCTAACATTTTTCGAGATTGTGATTATATAAATTTCGAAAACTGTTGCAGTGATGTTTCGAGTTTGGTTATTCAAAATATATTTTGAAATAAAACAAAAAAAAAAATCTTTAAAGAAACTCAGTATTTTTAATAGTGAAATATCACAACTCTTATTAATTTATCAAAATTGTGGATAATCTTTTACAAAAATGTTGCTGTTTTAGAAATACATTGGTTTCCAAATTTAAAAAAAAAAAAAATTCAGAAAAATTGCTTTTGTATGGCCGAAAATGATATAGAGGTGCCTCAGTTATATAGAGGTGCCTCAGTTATATAGAGGTGCATTCTTGGTCCCTTTGTTTGTTCTTTCACTGGTTTAGTTTTTGACTCCTTCATTCATCAAGTTGATAATACTAGACCCCACAGAGTTTGGTTGTCGCGGAATTTTAGGCAGAGGCTATTGTGCGTATGGTTTGGCCAGCGTGTTGTTTGAACTTAAATACGATTGAACATATATGGCATGCTTCAGGGAGATGTGTAGCTTCTCTTATGCAGCTCCTAAAACTCTACAAGGTCTTCGAACTACCTTGACACAGCAATGATCATTGCTGAGAACTGAGTTAATAAATACCATCCCTTTGAGCGAAGAACATAAAGGGCGTGCTTGTTAAAATGATCACATAGGGAACTCATATATTATGTTTTTTTTTTTTTTTTTTATGTTACCATTTTGCGTGTTTTCAAGACATCCTTTACAAAACTATTTTTGTCTTTTGTACCTGATTCGCGAAGCACTGTTTGCTTTAAATTTTATAATGTTTAAATTTCAGTAAATTTCAATGAATTAAAATTTCCCAATCACAGTTTTTCTAATTTCTCCTTAATTTTTGATAACCAGTATTTTGGCCTAAAGTTGTAAGAATTTCTCGCATCTCAATCAAAACATCAACAAATATTTTTTGCAAGCATTTCAAAAATATCATTTTTCCGGTGTATTTTTTTGAATTAGAAAGACATGTCAAGTCAAGAATCATTACATTCTGTCTTTTGAAAGGTCAAATTGAATTTTTGTATTGTTACTTATTTTGAATGCATCCAGCTGTGCTTATCAATCTCTGAGATCGTAAACGATCTATTATCTTAGGCTGATCCGTATAACAGTTACTAAGTTGCCTTTAGAGCCTCTATGTTATAAAAAAAATTACAACATAAACTTTAGTAGAAAACAATATCTGCATTTCAAGAAATAAACGCTAAGTATGATATAGTAGTCTGTGGTCTATGTTTTGACCTTTCCGGGACAAGAATTGCTTGAACTCTATCTGTTTTTTGTTGTACACAAAACAGATAGTCAAAAACTGTACACTTTGCCCTTAGACTGAAACGAATTTCGTCTGGGATCCTCCCCCTTAAACTGGGATCAGGCAGGATTTACAGAAAGAGATGAATTGAGCCCTATTTAACTCTAGTTATCAATTTTGAATAATGAAGAAAAACGCTTATTTTTCTTTTTAAAAGACATTTGTTCAATTATCCTAATTCCGTTTGACTCAAACATAACAAAAGAAAAGATTTTATAATGGGTGCCATCTTTTTGATATTTGTTTTATTTCATTTCAGATTGTATTTTATTGAACAATTATTCATAATATTTGCTAGAATGTTTTTTTTTTTTTTTATTGTTCTAATGCAGCTGGTAAACACTCAGACAGCTTGGTCTTGGACCTTAAGGCAAGCGCTGCACAGACGTACTCACTTTGCATTACCCAGGGGGCGCGTGTAACTTGAAGATAAGCCACGGACGCGGAGTAACAATGCCCCGCAACGCTCTACGATCCTATTAGACCTGGACCTACAGTTTAAACTGGATTCCGAACCACTACAACACCCATGGGCAAAGCCGGGATTTGAACCCGATACCTGTGGTACCGAAAGTCAGAGCGCTAGCCATTCGCCCATCAAGCCCCCATTTGCTAGAATGTACAACACTGAAAAATCTCTATTATACTTTTCTTCATTTATGATAATTATCTGATGTTATTTCTACATGAATTACTGATTTGAAAGAAATGAATCTCCTAAAAATATCTGGGACATATTCAGAGGGTATTTACTCATTTAAAAAATGTTTTGAGGATCACTGAATTAATGTTTAAATTGTAAATACTTATAATTTAAATGTTCATTTGATGTCTTTTCTTTCGTTCATAATGCATTTCATCCTCTAAGGGCTTTTAGCGAAATTTCCAGGAGAGTTATGTTTTATTCCTTTATAATTATATCTTATGTAGGTTTGTACTTATAAAGAACTCTTAGCAGTAAACTAAAAATACAAAAACCCATACGGAAAAGCCAATGAATTTACAAGAATATGTTGAAAAGTTATACGTGGAAATAATGCAACTGTACATCTGGAAGTATAGCTTATCACCAACTAAGGCGGAACTAAAATGTGGACCAGCTAAATCAGCTAAAACGCGTAACAGTACCTTTAAAAGGCAATATCACTCCTTCCGTCGCCATTCGGTGCAGCTGTTCATGATGTACATAAATGGTACGCGAGGTTCACTTATATGCAATAAAATGATAATAATAGTATATATATGGAATTTTTATATATACTATTAATTTTTATAAATAGTATATATATGGATAACAGTTAATTTTAACTGTTATCACAACAAATAAATGTCAAATGAAGACATAAAGATATGGAGGTGCCTTTGTTTTTATATCGTTTTACTAAATATGAAAATTGGAGAAATAAAGAAATTAAAATTTTTCTTTAAATTTAGGGACGTAAACTCTTTTCTTGACAGTATGAGGAGTTCATTTTAAACTTCTATGTCTTGTCGAAACCAGGTTTGTACAATTTCCCCCTCGTTTTTCGATTATAAATAGATGTTGTTGTTGTTGCTTGAGTTTAGTTGTTGTTGTTGTCGATGTAACCATTCAAATAAAGCCATCCATTATCAAGTGCTTTAGTGAATTTCCACTAACACCCTTCATTGTATTCATAGAGTATATAGCGTTTCCTACGTTTAGTTATACGCTTCAACAAATGCGATGAACATTACAATTTTAAGCTTTTTAAAACTATAAATTTTTGCTTATGATTTTCTTTATTGTTTATATGCATATACTTTAAGACTGTACAGTTGATTTCTCCGTCGGCATACTTCCTGCATTACCAGAATCTTCAAAATTTAAGGAAAAAAAATCAGAAAAATTTCTCTTACACTATCAAAAATTTATTAAGTTTCCACAAAAAATATGCGATACGTAAAAACTAATGCTATATAATAATATAACATTCAAATCATATTGAAGCTGCAGGCCTTTAACGTCACTAGATACGTGGTACTGTAGAGCTTTCATTAGTGACATCATGTACTAGTGAACACTAAATGAACAATGAACAACTTACTTTTTACAAAATTTGTTTGTTTATTAATTTACTTTTTACTGTTTTCATATCTGACTATTTCCTTTGTATAAAATAATTATTTAGGATTTTCTCATATTTATTTGTGTTATTTAATTTATCATCCTTAAAATGTGAAAACTACAATTCAACAAGATAATTACTATTACTAATTCAAAAACCGATGAATATTACCTTATGAAATAAAAACATATTATGCAGCATTTAATTATAGAAATATCATCTTAAGAGATGAAGAAAATATAGAAATATATCTTTAAATATAGAAATATTATTTTTAAATATTATCTTATTATCATCTTAAATATCGTCATTCTTATATTAAGACAGAAAGATGACAGATCAGATCACAGAAAATACCATCTTTCAAATATTACAAAATGTAGTGAAAGTTAATTATAAAAAAAAAAATCACAAGCTCTAGTCAATAATTTTTCATTTAATAAAGACCCACCAAAAAAATTGCTCCAGAAATTTAAGATAGAAAATTAAATTAAAAAAAAAAAAAACACAGCTAAAAACTAAAAAAAAAAAAAATCAATTTTTTAATATTATTATTGTTCATTTTGTAAGAAATTGTTTGAAAACAACAAAACTTCAAAAAGAATCCAACATCTGTATTTCATTATTAATTCTTTAAATTTTTAACAAATGCAAAAAAAATAATAGTAATTATAAATTTAACCTAAAAAAATAGTTCCTCTTTTGACCTATAAGAGTAGCTTCCATCGGTTTCAAAGAGTGGGAGAACGAAATACAGCGGCAACGAAGCTTAAGGCAGAAGAAAGGATGAGATTAAAAAAAAGCAATGTTTGCATCGGAAAAGAGAACTCTGCAGAAGTAATGAAGAATTTAATGAACTATTATCTGGAAGCGAATAAAAAAGAAGGAAACAGAGAAATAACGCCTGAAGGGAATCCCGAGGCGAAACAAGGGAAGAATTCGAGTAGGTATTGTTCTTGACGACAATCGAACTATTTTTGCATTCTCCATGAAACAGAAAAACATATAAATTTGTAGAAGGAGCTCAGCATAAAATCATCACTGGTTTAATTATCCTTCAGCATGTCAGAGCTTATACCATGAAGATTTAAACTAGGCATCAACCAAAACTGATGCAGAATGGCTGTGAAAAAAAGTATGCTTTGTTAACTGAAGTACAATAGTTTTCTTATTCGGAAATATACGCCTCATTTAGTCTCTTTAAAATTTGCACGGATACGAATGTATTTTTAGCATCTTCTTTTGAAGAAAGAAATTGATGAGAATTCCATAGGTAACGTGTAATGTTTTCCAAACAATTGATCTTAAAAATTCAAATGAACTCAATTTTTGTTAATCTTGCTTCAAACTTTGTTTACAGAGAAATTTGTAGTTTAATGTATGAAAACATTTATTTCAGTTTCAACACGGAATGAAATATTGGTCAATATTTGTCCAATTCATCTGTTGACTTGCTAACCCAAACAGAAAAGGGAGCTGAAATGAGCTTCAGGTTCTGTTTCTAACGAATCTCATTTATGTTAAAACGTAGTGTCATTAAATTCTCCATATTTATTGAATTTTTTTCAAAAACATTTTTGCATTTTTGCCTCGTTACTCTAACTAGATTTTTAAATCAAATAATCTTTGTTTACTATTCGCTGGCAATAAAAAAGAGGCTACAACAGCCACGTCCTTATAAAAATAAGTCTAACTTTAAAAAAAAAAAATCCTATGTCGGTTAATATTCTCCATCAAACACAACCGTTTCTAATAACCAAGATGTAGATGTAGATATACCATAGATGTAGATGGGTATGTAGATGGGTAAGTAGATGTACCATGTAGATGGGTATTAATAAAAACTAACGTCCAAGGCAATTTTGTATTGATGTTTTCTTACGTTGCGAATAGTAATGTTTATAATATCAACATTTCATTAGAATGAAGAAAGTGATTATAAAAGTACTTATAAATTAGACTAAAATGTTATTTATATATTTATAATTTTTGAGTGTGTACACGTTATAGCTTTATATGCCAATTTTATTGTTTTTCTTTTTTTTAGTTATAATTTTTTTTTTTTTTAATTTTCTTCAATCCGCCTTAGATCTTGTATTGTATGTAAAAATTGTATGAATATTGTTTACTTTTGTAAGCATCGCGTTATACTAATGTGGGAGTAATACGAGGTTTGGTTTGGTTTGATTTGTCACTCTACGGTCATTTTGTACACACTTTGGACTAATTAGACCGGGACCTACAGTTTAACGTGGATTCCGAACCACTAACAAACATCTATGCCACCGCCAGTATTCGAACCTGGAGCCTAGTAATACGAGGAGATTGTATGTGGTCAAATAACAAAAAAAAAATTTATATTGATGTAGAAATTTTGAATAGTCGATGAGAAGAATAATGAAATATTCTCTATCCCTTTTGCTTTTCCCGCTTCTTTAATTGTTTTGATGGCTGGAGATACTTTAAAGACTATTTATTTTGTTGTAATTAAAAGTTATAAGTTCCAATAACTATTTTAGAAAATAAGATTTCTGTTTTCGTAGATAAACTGCATGAGAGGGATGTAAGGATAATATTTTTAAAAGTAAAAGACTCCACATATGCCAAATGTTACGTCGGCACGTTAATCTGTGAATCCATCTGTACTTTTAAAAATATCTCTCAACAAGGCATAACTGTTTTAAAAGAATCTGGGTATAGTTTTGGAAGTTTTTTTTATCTTCAAATTTTAATATTTCTTTCGAGATTTTACCAAAAGCTTTTTAAAATGTCTCAATAATCTTCAACAAAAAAATTTATTGGAGTCCAGCAACATAAATAATTGTCATCAAAATAAATATTCTACGTTTTTCAAGACAATATTTAAAATTCGTAACAGATATTCACGATTTATGATTAAGTCATCTATAACAATTATCAATTCATTAGAACGCTCTCCAATTCACCTACAAAAGACTATTACTATTATACAATTACTATTTAAGACAATTACTATTTAAATTAGCTGTCACAATAATAAAGCATTGCTCTAGGGAATGGGATTTCTAAAGAAAAGCTTTTATAATAAATTTGTTATACGGTTAATTTGCATTAACTGCCTTTTTATAAGCAGATATTTTTCTTATTATTAATGATTAAAAAAATGTTATTAATAAAAATATAGCTTCCTATATAAATTATTTTTAGCTTAAATACAATTATAGATGACTATAAAAATAATTTTTCATCAGCAATAACCATTATTTTATGTATATTGAAATTTTATCTAATTCATTTTCCTTCGTTGCAACGAAAGAAAAAGCATTGTAGTGATTCTATGTATAGTATATTGCAGTTTTCTGCTGTTCATATTTACCATCTAATCTCTTAGCTAACATATAGTTCAATAAATGAGAGATTACCCATGCATGATACGCTTAAATATTTTTCTTATAAGATTTTAATGGCATCAACATATTTTAGAAGAAATAATCAGTTAGATTAATATTTAATAAAAAACTAATTCAATGTAGACTATTTTGGTGCAGAAGTTCTTGATGATGTTAATAGTCAAGAAGTTGGGGGGAGGGGATGCATGATTTGAGTGAGAGCCTCGTGCCTGTTTTTCACATATTATAAAGAACCATACCAATAGTAGTTAAGTACACGAACTCATGTTTTATTTAAATAATTTAATATGATGACGCAATTCTTAAAAGCTATGTAAAGAATATATTCATAAAAAATACAAAATAGTTATTCTAAAATTTTAATAATCATTTGAACACAAAGTAAAATCTGGATAACAAAATACTAGTTAAGATTTAAGAAGTAAAAAAGTTCTGAAATAATTTTTAAAAAAAAAAGACTTACATTTAAGTGGGATCCCCTCTTAACTTGGCCAAGAACAAATTTTCCCACCTTTGGTGAGAGATTAAAAATAAGGATACTCTAATTTAAGGAGGGGGTTATAAGTTGCTTGTTGCTTAAGGATCGACTATACTGGCAAAAATAGTGTAACACACAGTTAAAATTTGAAAGAAAAAATATCAATTCCCTTTTAATAAAGACGCAAGTTATTTAACTATAAAATTATAATATATAGAAATAAATCTCTTAGAGGTCCTCATTTTATTTCTTTTTATTATTTAATGTGTCCTGAATTTATAATTTCCCAAAGCAGAAGTAAAACGGATAAATATTTACTCAATTAAAAATGTTTTTGAACGTTTTTGTCCTCTTACGACTTATTTTTTTTTTTTTTTTACACAAATAATACTCGTTAAAAAAAAAATTACTAAACCAAAAATATAATATCAATATATTTTCTATCAATTTAAAAAAAAAAAATCTAATGTTAAAATACCAGAGAATACAAAACAAAAGATTTAATAAACAACAGCATATTTAACCAACATACAAAACCATTAAAACTGCAAATATAAAGCAAAAATTAGAAATAAAAGTTAGTTAAATAAAGTAAAACTATAAGAAGAAAAAAAAAAAACTAGAATGAAATATGGAAATAAAACAAGGGTAAGAAAATTTGGAAGACGCTTACTTCGAAAAACAACATTGACCAAAACAAGTGAAGAATATTCCATAGAATATGAACACTTATTAAAATTTAAAATATAGAATAAAACCAAATCAATATATATATATACACTGAAGTGACAAAAGTCATGGGATAGCAATATGCAAATTTTCAGATGGCAGTAGCATCGCGTAGAACAGGTATAAATGCGCAGTGCTTTCGCAGAGCTTTCATTTCTGTTCAAGTTATTCATGTGAAGAGGTTTTGACGTGATGATGACCGCACGACGGGAATTAACAGACTTTGAACGCGGAATATTAGTTGGAGCTAGACGCAGGGTCATGCCATTTCCGAAATCGTTAGGGAAATCACCATTCCCAGATCCACTGTGTCAAGAGTGTGCCGAGAGTATGAAATTTCAGGCATAACATCCCACCATGGACAGCGCAGTGGTCGACCGCCTGCACTTAACGACCGAGACCGGCGACGTCTGCAAAGAGTCGTAAATTCTAACAGACAAGCAACACTGCGTCAAATAACCGCAGAAATCAATGTGGGGCGTACATGGGACTTGTCTGTTAGAACTGTGCGGAGAAATTTGGCTTTCTTTGGGCTATTCCAGCAGAAGACCGACTCGAGTGCCTTTACTGACAGAACGACATCGCTTGCAGCGACTCTCGTGGGCACGTGAGCATATCGGTTGGTCCCTAGATGAATGGAAAACCGTGGCCTGGTCCGATGAGTCACGATTTCAGTTGGTAAAGAGCTGATGGTAGGGTTCGAGTGTGGCGCAGACCCCACGAAGCCATGGACCCAAACTGTCAGCAAGGCACTGTTCAAGCTGGTGGTGGCTCCGTAATGGTGTGGGCTGTTTTTTCATATCATGGACTTGGTCCTCTGGTGCGACTGGACCGAACATTGACTGGAAATGCTTATGTTCAGCTACTTGGATCACTTGCAGCCATTCATGGACTTCATGTACCCAAACAACGATGGGATTTTTATGGATGACAATGCGCCATGTCATCGGGCCACAACTGTTCGCGAATGGTTTGAAGAACATTCTGGACAATTCCAACGAATGATCTGGCCACCTAGATCGCCCGACATGAATCCCATCGAGCATTTATGGGACATCATCGAGAGGTCTGTTCGTGCCCAAAATCCTGCACCATCAACGCTTTCACAATTATGGACGTCTATCGAGACAACGTGGCTCAATATTCCTGCAGAAGACTTCCAACGACTTGTTGAGTCCATGCCACGTCGAGTTGCTGCACTTCGCCGGGCGAAAGGAGGGCCGACACGATATTAAGAGGTATCCCATGACTTTTGTCACTTCAGTGTATAACAAAAAAAAAGAAAATGGACAAGGGACTTTTTCGAAACACAATCAGTTAAGATAAACTTGTGTATTTGGTATATGTAAACCGTGTTTCAAAGATTAATGAAAAATCAGAAAAATATTAAGAGTGGGAAATTTCTATTCATTGGAATTTAAGGAAATTGGACGAAAACATGCATCAAACAGTGCTTAAAAATGTACAAAATAGATTATATCTTGAAAGTACGCAAAAGGGAATATATCTTTAAAATACGCAAAAAGGAAACATACCTAAAGACATAATAACCCGGATAAATGTGTGATCAGTTTCAATATAGAATGGTATTATCTCTAAAAGCTATACGGGCACGGCAGCGAAATACTCAAAACTATGTATGGTACTTATTAACTCAGTTAGCAGGAAAGACCTTGCTTTGTCAAAGGTTGTAGGGGCAGGTAACTTGAAGCAATACTAATACGTCTTCCTAGAACAGGGATGGGCAAAACCAAAAAAAAAAAAATCGAAAATAAAAGGTTTGGCGGGCCAATATAAATTTTCTAAAATTTTAAAAACAATATACAAGTATTACAATTTAAATATATATATATATATTAATGAGATGAATGAAAATGCGATTTCATTTTTAAATGTTCCTTATATTGAGGTTCGAAGTGGGATGTACTGATTCTAAGGAACGAGGCTAAATGCCCATCTGTCAGTCTACATCTGAAAATAATTCTTTCTAAGGTTCATGGTTGAAAACACTTGTTCACATATATAAGATGAGGCAAATAT
Organism: Caerostris extrusa; assembly: GCA_021605095.1. Lineage (NCBI taxonomy): Eukaryota > Metazoa > Arthropoda > Arachnida > Araneae > Araneidae > Caerostris > Caerostris extrusa. Next base: position 4,440 of record BPLR01020634.1, on the reverse strand, counting down.
AGCACTGATTTTCTGTGCGTGAGATATTAAATTTGGAAAACTTGTAAAGCTCTTGTAAACTGTAGGATGATTTGTAAAACTCTTGTAAACTGTAGGATGATTTGTAAAACTCTTGTAAACTGTAGGATGATTTGTAAAACTCTTGTAAATTGTAGGATGATTTGTAAAACTCTAACTTTGGCATATTTAGAAACAACTACTTTGCAACTACTTTGGGGATTGCAACTCAATTAATTCAATCTGCAAATCTGACCTCACTGCTTTGCAATTTACGTTGAAACGCATGATAAAAATATCCAATTCTGTATGAATGGTACTGAAATCTTGAAATCTGCGTTCGAACTCAAAATGCAGTTTTTCCAATCCATCTTCATAATTCTTAAGCTTCTCTTCATTTACTGAGGGTATTGAATTTAGCCTCGGGAAATGAGACAAGTCGTTCTTAGCTAGCTGCCCAGCAAACAGATTAAGTTTTAGTTTAAAAGTCGATTTATGTTTTGTAGAAAAAAATAGAGAAAGTAAAGATCATCAGTCCTTTGAAAAAAAGGGAAGGAAAAATATATTTTAATCAAAGTAGAAAAGGAGATGGGTATATAATACATAAATTAATATTTCTTTTTTAATTTGCCTCGACCGGCAAATTAAAAATCTATCCGCGAGCCGGATAGAATCTTCCAGCGGCTGGAGTTGGCCCGCGGGCCGTAGTTTTGCCCATCCCTGTCCTAGAACATCCTAATATGCTCAATCGCTTTCAAATTCGGAAATGTGCTGAGTAGCCTATATGCACAATAGCATTCTCGATGAAGGTAACTCTCTACCAAACAAGCTTTATGTGTTATGACATTATCGTCTTGTAGGATAAAGGAGTTACCAACTGCACCTACGTAAAAAGAAATAATTTTATCAATGTCCTCTCTATATTACTGAACAGTAACGGTACCTCAAAGGATGATCTACCTGTAAGTGCTGCCATCCAAAGGGATACTTGTGGGTGTTCTTGCATGCAACTTTCCTGTGTAAACCCTTCTATGCTCAGTTCATTCGGATATCAGACTTCCAGTTTCTCTAACAAGAGAACATCTGAAGTGAATGCAGTTTTATCTCTTCTTTGCTGCTAGCTGCAAATAATGATCATCCGCATCATTTCTTAGTTCTAGATCTTCCTAGACCAGGGTCGGTAACCTTTGAGTCGGAAGAGCCAAAAATGGCAATTTACAAATTTCAAAGTTTTTAAAGAGCCACAAAATTTTTTCTTGTCAACAATAAATAACAGATGAGCTGAAAAGTTCATAGGCTAACATACAGATGGCGCTACTAGTATTAAAGCCACATGATTTTTAGTTAGCCCTAACCTTCAAAAGACACGTGTATAAATTTGATAGCTGTTGCGCTATTAGTATGTGAGTTATAGCATTTTTAATGAAGTTATAGCATTTTTAGTGTTCATCACGTGCAGTCTATACGGCTGACTGTCGATTGGACTCTGGTGTGAAATGATGGAGCCATGTTTTCATCCATTGTCGCAAATCGACGAAAAATTCGGGTTTATTACGATTGAACAGCTCCAAACACTGCTTAGAATCATTAATTGGTTGTTGTTTTGGGTCGATTGTGAGCTCGCGCGGCACCCACTTTGAACAGAGCTTTCACATATCCAAATATTCATTCACGATCACGTGAACGATCACGATCACGTATTCTTACTTTTCTTTTAATTATATTCATGCAAGAGAACGCTTGCTCGCACGAATATGTCGATCCGAAGATAGTCAGCACTCCAAATGCCAACTTCTTCACCTCACTGTAGCAATCTGGAAACTATTCCATGCGTCGAATATAAGTGCCTCAATTCGCGGCATTTCTTTTAAAGTTGTTCACTTTTGTTGGGTTGCGTACATACATTTCTGGACCTCCAACTCTTTTCAACTCTGTAAATTTCCACTCCGCAAAGCTTTACTTTTCAAATCGATCAATTGCATTTCTAGAGATCCAGTATCAATTCCAAATGGCTCAATGTGTATTTCGTTTCTATTTGTGTTGAGAGATTTACTATGAATGCTAGAGTGGTTTTGTTGGTTTTGAATTGCTCAAATCTATCAGCAAATTCATCTTTAATTTTTTTTATAACTGTGCTGAAGTACCTCGTGTCAACAGTTGCACTAGTTTTATCATGATATTGCTTTAGAAATTGAAAACGAAGTAATATACCGCTCTGAATATTTTCTGCCAAAAGAATTAATTTTCTTCAAAACAAACCAATTCTTCTACCAAAACATAGTCTGGGTTTCCTTTCCTTGCAATTTTAGATTCAGCTCATTTAATTTCGCTGTGATATCCACCATAAAAATAAAATTTTTGCAACCATTTGCCGTTCTCTAACTCAGGGTGATTAATGCCTTTTTATTTAGGAATGTATTTATTTCATTCAAGCATAAATCAAAACGTTTCAACACCTTACCTTTAGAAAGCCATCACACTTTATTGTGAAGAAGGAGGTCGGAATACTGAGTCTCCATTTCGTTTAAGAATTCTTTAAACTGACGATGGTAGAGTGCTTTTGACAAGATGTTGTTAACAATCTTGATTACCAAATTCATGACCTCAACTATTTCGGCCGGAAATGTTTGGGCACGAAGCGCTACTTGGTGTATTATGCAGTGAAACGTAAGAATTTCGTTGTTTATTTTGCTCTTGAAGAATCGTTGTTGCCCTTTATTTTTTCCTGTCATACTTCTGGCACCATCAGTTGCTATTGAAACGATTTTATTTTAAATCGATCTTATTGTCTTCAAGGCATTTTGCACGGCATTCGATATATCTTCTCGTCTTAGTTCGTCCCGAGAGCAGTGGCAATCCTAGAAGTTCTTCTTTGGATGACCTTGGGAAGACATATACCTGACAAAATGGGCAACTTGTGCCGTGTCTTTTATGTCGCAAGACTCATCTATAGCCAGTGATAAGGCAGAAGAAAGTTGAATATCTTCCACCTGCAAATATGTTACATTTGAAGATATTTTAGCTATTCTATCTTGTACTGTTTTAGCGGATAGTGGCAAATCTTTGATTTTTTTTCAAGATTTCTGGTTTGTTTTTGAAATCACGAAACAGTTCTTCAGATTCCTCGTTAATCGATTCAGAACGATTTAAAATTTTTTTTTTTTTGATAAAAATAAATAATATTTGCGTGTGGAACTAAAGAGCCGCAGTTTCACGTCCAAAGAGCTGCATGCGGCCAAGTGAGCCGCAGGTTGCCGACCCCTGTCCTAGACTATATCTTCTAGAAGATTTTTCTGTTCATAGAAATGCATTCTGCAGTCTATGAATTACAAAAAGGGTTCACGTTGTACAATCTTTCTGAATAGGATTGATTTTGGCTCTATTCGATGGACAAAAGAATGCCTTAGTCAATATATATTAATACTAAATTTTGTAAATATTTTTATAATACCATTTTTTTATTGTATTGCACATTTTTAAGTAAGTTTTTGAATTAATTCAACTAAATTTAATTAAATGAAGTTTTTCACATATTAATATCATATGAAGAATCCGATTTAATTGATGTACCAATACTTACATGTACGTATCAAAATATTTAGTAAACAATTCATTAAATATTGCTCAGGAAATTTATAACAGTTTTGAAGGACATTCAATAAAAATAGTTAACGGTGGACATCTTATCAATACAAATCTTCTTTAATATATATAGAGGTTATCTACAATACAATATAAATAGATTTGTGTTATTATTTGGATGTAAGGTACTTTATGATTACAAGAGATCCTTTATTAAAATTAAGAAATTTATTGCCAGCCTCAGTCAATATTCGATCATCATTTTTAACACAGTGTAAACATTATATAATTGGCATAAAATAAAAAGCAATAAAGCAAAAAAATATTTTATTCCAATTAGCAGTTCAATAAATAGTAAAAGTTCATTAAAAATAATTAACTGTTTTATATTTACAAGAAAATTTGTAACAATAATATTTATAATCTATAGCAGTATTATCTCTCCCTCTCTCTGGTGAGTGAGTAAGTGAGTCCCTCTCTCCCTCCCTGCTCTTCTTTCCTTCCTTCCGGGTCGTTCCTTCCTTCCTTCCGTCTGTCCATCCTTTCATTCATTCATTCCGTCCATCCTTCCTTCCTTTCCGTTCATCGTTCTTCCCTACCGTCCTTCCTTCCGTGTTCTTTCTTCCGTCCTTCCTTCTCCAACGGTCCATCCTTTCCTTCCGTTCGTCCGTCGTTCCTTTCGAAGGACGGAGGAAAGAAGGAAGGAAGGGACGGATGGACGGATGGAAGAAAGGGACGGAAGGAAGGTAGGAAAGAATGAGGGACAGAAAGGAGGAACGACGGCGGACGGAAGGAAGGAATGACCGACGGACGGATGAAAGGAGGATGGACTCTTTATTTATTCCCTCCAAATTTATTTCA
>BPLR01020633.1:0-20012 GCA_021605095.1 Caerostris extrusa | reverse complement strand
GATGTTAAAATGTTATTTTTCACTAGTTCAACGTGTTTCCTGCTGGGGTTTCTTTAATCTCTATTTTCTTATAAATTTAAAAAATAATTTTAATAAATAATAATTTTAACATATAATAACATATAAATTTATTTAATATCTATTATTGAAATATTCTATAGGATAAAAATAAATATTTCTAATTTCTGGAAATATTTCATCTATTGAAAACAATTTTTAAGTAAATAAAACTATGAAAATTTAAAAAAATGGAAGTCAATAATTTCAATACTAAGAAAACCAGAAAAAAAAAAAAAAAAACACTAAAAGAAAAAAAAAAAACACAATGCAAAAACTTTTTAAAACCTAAAAATGTACGACAATACACCCAAAGGACAAATTACATTCAGCTGCAATGTACGTATGTAGGATGTATTCAATATGTATGTATGTATTCAATGTATATGTATTATACATATGTATTCAATTACAATGCTGCATGAATTAGATAGGGTTAATTAGAACGTATGTATATATTCAAAGTATATGTATTATACGTATATATTCAATGTACAATTCAATACGTATTAACTGCAATGCTGCACGCACAAATAAGATAGGGTTAATTACTTAAATTCTTTCTTAATATTTCTTAATTAATAATTCTTTCTTAATGATTAACTGATTTAAACATTTTAATATATATAATGAGATAGATTTACAAAATACTCATTAAAAAAGACTGTATCAAAAACCTGTATACATCTTCCCAACTCATGAAAAGGTAATAATTACTAAATAATGCCTTTCTGATAAATTAATTTAAATTCTCCATATTTAATTTTAACTCTGGAGAAACAGCTCAAATTCTGATCTCACTCACAGTGATAAATTATTCAAATTAAAAATCACCCTTTAATCTCATGCTGTACAACTAATTGAGTACTTGTTTACCATGTCGCGTTCATTTTTTGTTTGTGCGGAATAATTTATTCGATAAAGCTATTACTTTAGAATGGAAATGAGATATTTAATCCTGGCAAAAGTATAGTTTGGAATTTTAATGAATTTCCCAGCAATTAATTACTTCACGGCGGTTAAATTAAATGCTTTGAAACGTCAGCGTTCAGATCCAGATATATAAATTTTGATGATAATCACTGAAAAATTGTTATTTAATTATCAGATACTACAATGTTTAAAAAAATAGACTGATGACAAGCAAAGTTTAATGAAACAATAATTATGAAAATATATATACATAAATAATATCCATCTACAGTTAAAATTTATCGAAATAATGGTGGACAAACTGGAATTTGGCCAACATTTCTGACACATACCACACTGTTTTAATTAATTATACATTATACAATACACGTTATGTTTAAAAGAATTATTTTCATAAGGAATATTTGTAATTTTATAAAATTGTATCAGATTTGAAATAACAGCTAACCTAGAACCAAAACGAATGTAAAGATCTTATTTTGTTTTCAAAAAATTTTTTTCAGAATATTATTAAACAACATAATTGGTTACAGAATATTATTTGTATGAAATTAATTCTATTTTTCTCTGTTTTGTTGAATTATCTTTAAAATATATACTATTTTTTTTATCAAGATTGCAAAAATTATTTCTAAGTATTTTTATGAGGCACTTTAAAATAATAATATTAGTTTGATAAACAAAGTTATCAATTCGATGAATTATTTGATGTCTTGCAACTAATTATTTTCATTTATAATATATGAAAATAACGAATTCAATTAATTGAAATTCATTTCTATATAAACTCAAGAGATTAAAAAAAAAAAAAAAAAAAAATGAAAGTTTTTTTAATAAATCAAAGCACATACAAATCTTTGTAATTCTCTAAGTTATGCATTATTAGAAGCCTTTTTTTGAGAACTTTATAATATTTAATAATAAACACAAGAATTTATATAACAAATTATTGTTTTTATTCAAAACAGAAAAAATCTTAATGAGAACTGTCAAAAAATAATATTATGAAAGGAAAAAAAAGGTACCACAAAATAATATGATTGAAAAATAATTACTTTTATTTAAATTAAAAGGAATCACTTAAAAATAAAATGGTATTAATTGAAAATTATCTTTTTTAAATATGAGTTATAATTAAAATATATGTCAATTTTTAAATATATGTATTAATATACGAAATCATTTCATTTCGTAATTAATTTTAAATAAAAAAGCACACTAAAATAAAACAAGGGCTAAAAATTTATTCATTAGAAGGAAATAAATCACATTATTTAAAGGAAACGAATATCTGCATAGCATCATTGAATTTTTTTAATTAATATTAATTAAGGGGATTCTGAATATTACATTTTAAATAAAATGTTGATTAGTAAAGTTACACAAGATATTTCATTTGATATACATTTTTTATATATAAATAAGGGCAAAGTATGAAGAAATTTTTCTAATTTCATTTCCAAAAAAATTAAAGTAATAAAATATATCTTGATTAATAATGAACTTGGATTTAAGATATAATATAAATTTTCTTTTCGTTTTGTTTTCAATAACATTCAGTCAAAATCTTCATTATGGAATAAATTATTGTAAGTTTAATATGTTTTTATTGATACAGCTCTTTAAGTTGCTGAGAATGATTTTTAATTAAAAAAAAACTCTCGCCAAATACTTTGTAAAAAATTCTTTTATACTTCAGAAAATACTTTCAAAAGGGAGTAAGTTTAACAAGGTACGGTCTTTTCAAAAAAATTTCTTTTAAATATCTTATTTCTTTCTTATTTTTCAAAATCAATCTTTTTTAAATTCTTGATATTTTATTACTTTCTTAGAAATTGTTTCTTTCATATACGTTCAAAATAATTTTTAAAAATATAGTAAAATTAATATCAAGATTTATTTTATTTATTGTGCGGAATATGAATAGCATAAATTTATTATATTTTAGTTAATTAATATTTTCATATTATGATATATTTATTCATTAGTTTTGAAACATTTTCACTGCGTAACCTCTAATAATTCTGGGTTTTCTGTTTTTGTGACTTTGAAATTTCACTAAACAAGAAAAAAAAAACCCCTTTCATATTTGTTGTTGTTGGTTTTTCCACTTGGTCGACAGCAATATCTAGATCAAGTCGATGAACCTGTACTCATGGAAGGATGAAAACAGGGGGTCGGGGAATTAACTATATAGAGTGATAATTATAGCTATTTAGAGTAAAAGATTCTTAAATTTTTTAATAGTCTTCTTTTTTTGTCTTTATTACGTGTGAATTTTATGGGGTTTTTTCAAATTAGAAATAAAAAACAAATTTGAAATTGATACTAAATATATTTGAAATTATACAAATATATATTTATAGAACAGATTGAAATTAAATGTTGTCGACTACTTCCTTTTTTTCTTAAGATTTTTAGTATATTAAAAATAGCTGGCAACTGACTTTATATTCATCATTGACGTTCACTTATAATAATCGATAATTTCTTTTTAACAGAGATGGCGTTAACTATCGTAACTGATAAAGGATGTTGTTCTAATCCTCAGTGTCCGGCAGCGCGGAACGGACATCCATGAGTAGTCTACTCATGGATAGAGGAAAAAAAGGGTAGCAGCTTCTGTTGTGTGATGGAGCCCCCGTGAGATAAAAGTCTGACTTAGCCCCCAGTCGCTGAAGAAGGAGGGAAGTGTCTTCTTTTAGAACTTTTAGGGGGAACTACCCATTTGCGAATCGTATGGGAGAAAACACGGCAAACTCCCACCAGGTAGTCCGGCTCAAGTGGCAAGATGCTGAACGTTTTTTTTGAAACAGTGTCTACAACAAAGCCGGAAGCGGATCAACCTAATGCTCACCAGCGGAGCATGTTGCCATTGAGCCACGAGTTGGCCATTCATATTTGAAATCTTTAATTAGAAAAATGTACATTGTTCTTGTCAGTTACATCAGAACATTTTAAGCTAATCACTCAGTCGTTTAAATTCATACTAAACAATGGATTCTAAATAGTTCGCACCTAATGCAACAATGTAAATGAGTGTGAATCGCAACTCATTTTCGCACATGCAAATCTTCTAGACAAAACAAATGAAAAAAAAAAAAAAACCGTTTCAATAGTTATCTCTCTTCGCCCAATACGATTCAATTATTGGCGTATTCAGAGAATTAACATTTTTAATTTTCTCACTCAGATCGAAGTGTGCAGCAGTAATACTTTTTACCTCATTAAGGGCACACAGAAAAATCCCCTTATTGCATTGCGGAAAAATTTCCAGCATTTTAGCCAAGCGTGCACGCAAATCTGTAATTAAAATTCAGCTCACTAACAGTTGATAATAAATTTAAACAGGAACAATGTAAAGCTCTCTCTCTCTCACACAGTATGTTTTTATGCTTACTTGGTTTTGCGTGAGAAAGTTACATTCCGTTCTTGTGAGAAGAAAAAAGGGGTTTGGGAGAAAGAAATAAAAAAAGGAGGTGAAAAGAAAATATTTTTGAGTCGTGTCTCTTGGACAAATAATTGGAATGAAACAAAACCGAGACGATGAAGTCAGGACTTACGTGCGAGAACTTTTACGGATGACTCAACTTGTAAGAAAAGAAAAAAAGCACCGGAAAAATACTTCAGTTTCAACGATGATTTATTACCCTAATTAAATAAGATCGTAATAATTCTTTTTCAGAGCAAGGAAATTTAAGTTTGCATTTAAACATGAATAATTTCACATCTAATGACTGTGAAGATTTAAAACAAACTTTAAAAAAAAAAAGATAAGTTGATTCAAGCATATACAGCAAATGCTGTGAAATTCTTTTAGATTCAATGTACCGAAATAATTAAAACCAACAATGCTTATAATTAAGACAGCTAATTAACGTATTTTCAAACAGTCGATTTAAAAATATACAAATGCAAATAAAATTCAAGTTAAAAAAAAAAAAAAAGCAACTAACTCTCTAATGCTTATTAAATATCATTTAATTTGATAACGAATGAATTGCTCTTCGTTTTTGACTATTTTCCAAACGAATGCACGATGTGTTTGATATAAAGAAAATTAAAAGTCGTTAACATTGAAAATCACAATATTGTGTTGTTTCTTATCTCACTTGGTAGACAAAAACATCAGACCAAATTCAAGAACCCGTATGAACTCGGTCTCATGAAAGGAGAGGGGGAGATTTCTGTTGTGATGAGGCGCCCGTAGGTAGAAGTCAGGTTTGGCTCTGGGACGCTGACTTTTTACGGGGTAGGGGTTATCAGCTCTACGTTTAATGCTCTACAGTCATATTAGACCACGAACTACGGCTTAAAGTGGATTCGAACCACTACAAACATACACGGCGCCGCCATGGCTCGAACTCAAAACCTGTGGCACCGAACGTCAGAATCAGTCCCAAAAATATGGTAAGGGTGATATATATATTTTATGATGTTGTACAATGCAATCGATTATAGTCTTAAATAAATTTCTAGGATATAAATTAAAATATTAGAAGAGCTAATCGTTAATACTTATTAAAACATCATGTAATAATCCATCATGTAATAACTAAATAAAACTGTATTCGTCATTATAATGAAATAAGAACCTATTTTTATAATTAACTAATTACAAAGTTTATTTTAATTGAAAATTAATATTAATATGTTTAAGTAAAAATTTCTAGAAATGTAGAAAAATAATTAACAATGACGAAAATTTTAAAATATAGAATTGCAGGGAAAATTATCTCAGATTTAAAAATACAGCACCGCCAAAATAATAATTTTTTCCTATCATTGTATAAAATATGAAAAATATATATGTAATAAAAGAATGTGATTTTCTTTCAAAAAATTAATAATCAATATTTTTCTAAAAATAAAAATTTATTAAAAAGAAAGTTTAAAGTATTCTGTAAAACATCAATGTAATAATAATAATAATAATTTACCTCAGTATCTTCTACAGCCTAGAGCAATCCAATTAGTTAAATTAGGAAAAAGAAATAGTGCAAGACATCTTGTTGTAGCAGCTGAAAATGAAAGAAAAATCGTTTTATTGGTTTAATGATAAAATTTCAGCACCACAAAATGTCAAATAAATATGTTCAACAGACATTTGGAATTTCAACACAGAAACATTTATTCGCAGTAAATAGAAAGTTAAACATTAAACTGTTTGAATAAATATGAATGCTGAAAAATTTTTATTTTATGTAATGATTTAAAAAAATTTGATTTAATTTTGCAGCATAAGTTAAGTAACAGTTTTTATTATCATTAGGAACAAATATATAAAAAAAAGGGAAAAATAAATTTGGGGCATGATTTTTTTCCAAAGATTTAAATGAAAATTATTTTGAAGTAAGATTTGAAGTTTGAGAAGATGTACTTTAAAGAAATATTTTATATGAAGTACTTATTCAAGTGGCAAGAAGCTATTTATTCATATTAAATAGCAAAAATAAATTCATAAAATTAATTATTCATTTTAAAATTAAAATACAGTTCTTCTCATCCATTTTTAGTCAAAACTTTAGATAACTTATGATTATGATTGATCTAGTAGAAAGAAAATAAAAAATATTTCTACTAATAAATACCCAATGAGAAAATTTAAGCAATAGAATTTTAGATAAAAGTAAGAGAGAAATATATAAAAAAAATTTTTTTCGTTATTATTTCGTTTCGCTTATGAAAAAAAATTCAAAGATAACAGGAATATTTTGATATGAAAAATATCTCATTAATGTCAATAAAATATTAACATTTGAAAAATGATCAGCTCATTTGAAAACTCAAATTCCCGTTTCTTTATAACAAATACAACAATTAAAAGCAAAAAAATGAGCATCATAGCAAAAAGAATAATATTTTTTTAATATACAAAAAAATACATTTAATAATTATTCAAAAACTTTTTGAAATCTATTTTCATTGAATGAATGGGAATGAAATATTCATCATATGATTGAAAATCGCTCTTTAGCTATTAAAATTTCAAAGAGTGAATCATTTCTTTCAATTTTTTAGACTTAGCAAAATAACTGGAATTTTAAATCTCATGCCAGAACAATATAATTTTCACACATGATAAAATTGTTTTCATTCTTCAAATGAAACTAGTCTATTATGAAGGATAATAGCAATATATGTGTTCATAATATTAACAAAAATGTTCAAATTATTCAATCTATGCTCATAATATCGAACAAAATAACAATAATTAGTATCGGTTTATATTGATGATTGTACTATTAGAATCTAAGACGAGGGAAAAGTGTTTGAAAATAGATGCAAATAATTACGCCATTATTATTTAATAATATTTCAATATAAAATATTAAATACTAACTATAAGGAATACTGTAACACAAGGCAGGAAACCTGAGAGCAAGAGCAAATTTCAGGTCATATACACCATTTCCATTTTGTCAACATCATCTTTTCATATGCAAGTATGTTATCAAACATATAAAAAATAGTGATTGAAACTACTAATGTTGTACGAAGATGATGATCAATTTAGAAACATGCAGTCGTTATTGTAATATTTAAAAAAGAAATTCAAATGGATTGATTACATAGCTGAGCATCTCTAATGGAGTATGATAATACATCGATTTAGAACGAATAGAAGAGATAACGAAAATGAAAGTTATTCCGAAATTCTCTTTTTTGATCGAACATATCAAGCAAAAGAAGAAAAAATTCCTTTAAAACTTAATGGAAATTTTCGAATGGGTGGAACACATTATTGATAAAAAATAAAATACAGCATCAGCAACAAAAAAATATACAAAAAAGAGGCTAGATTCTCAATTCTTTTAAGAAACTGAGCATAATTTGACAATATTAGATAATTTAAAACAGAGTACTACTACTTTATAAAAGAAAAGAGTACTGTTTTTTAATATAAAAAAAATTTTCTAATTATGTGTGTAATTGGATTTGACATTTTGATGTATCAAAATAATATGAATATCGTTTGATGTCATAATAATTTTTTGAAAAAACAAACATCTTTTTACCATTAAGTTTCGAATTTAATTTTTAAATATCATTCTGTTCCGACTTTACACAAAACATAAGGTTAAGATAGTAAAGTATGGAAAAAATTGCTTTCAAGTATCGGTCAATAACTGTATGAGTTACAAACTATGCTATTTTATATTTTATACGACTTCTTTTAAAAGACTGTATGAAATAAAACATTCAGTTGCTTTTAAACATGTATTTGTCAGCCATCTGTTCGGGATGTGGCAATGTAAACTGGAACTGAAGCCGTAATAGCGCAAAATTTGCAAATACAGCCAGATTAGTTTGGAGATGAACATACGGCATCATGTTAACTCCTCTCAGAGCGCACACATTGAGATGGTAAAAGAGAGAGGGAGAGAGAATTGTTTCTTACATGGCTCGACAAAAGAATCTTTTAGTATTTTTTATAAACTTCAATATATAATTTAACCAAATTATTTCATTTAACATGAATCATATAGGATATTGTATTATTATAGTTGAAAATGCTTTTCAAGATTTTGCACAAGGTTTTTGTTTTAGGGTTTAATAAAAATAGGCTATAGAAAGTAGGTAAAAAAGCTGTCAGAAATACTATTTAATAGTACTTCATTATAAAATGAAAAACCACTTCCTATTCAATAGGGTTATTAAGTGGTTCATCATTTCCGCCATTTTACAAATGTATCCAATCCATGTGTTGCATCCAATTTCCGGTACGTCTACAAATCATTTCACATCTAACGTAATAGTATATTTCATCATTTTAGCTGACAATTTTTGCACAGAAGTAAAAGTTCAATTTTTTTTTTATGATTAAACAAGTAAAAATAAAAATAAGGTAAAATAAAAAGGGTTGAAGAGTTATTCTAACTTTATCTCTTAAATGCTTATAGACAAAGATTTAAAGAAAATATCATTTCGGTTACTTGGAAAATTTAATACAAGAACTTAAAGAAACTGGAAAGAAAAATGAATACAACAGAGACATTATTTTTATACTATTTTATGTGTTTTTGTATATTTTTATTTGGTAGTTTTTTAATAATTAAACAAATTTCGATTTTACGCAAAATACCAGAAATTTAATCAAGAATGATAACAACAATATTATGACTATTCCTATAAATGATTCACCAGCACTTCTGAAAATAAAAACTTTCTTTTTAAAAATCTTTTCAAATTATAACAAAAATAAAATTAATTTAGATTTGTGGAAATTTTCAGTTTTATAAATATTTTTTTAGGGACAGGAGTAGAAATTCAACTACATTGCGAAACAAATTTAAATTATTCTTTCCAATAAACTAATACATTTAGTTTTGTAACTAAGATCTTTTGTGTAAATTCTTTACGTTTCTCAGTGAAAATAAATGTAAATTTAATTCCAATATTTTTTGGAGCGAAACTTTCAGAAAGACAATTGTACTTTTGCTTGAAAAGGCAAAGTTTAGTTTAAGAAATGTTTCCAATATGCTTTTAACCAATGCGTACTTTTATTCTGGTAAGAATAGAACCACGAAATTTAGTTGAAGTGCATTCGGGAAAAAGATCCAGGAAAAAAATCGCAAGTAAAAAAAATTCTTGCATGACCTACTTAACCATGTTTTAAATAAAAGGATTCAAACTTTTGGTTTGAAAATTGTTTATATACAAAGTGACAAACCACTCCTGCTAACACATTATTCTAAGGGAACCAAATAAAACAAAATCTGCATTTTTCCGAGAAGAATTTGTTTAAGCAAAGCTTTGTTTGAATACTCCACTTCCGTGTTTACGTGACCAATCGCGAAATAGCATGAATTTTTAGCCGTCAACATCTCTCCTCCAAGGACTTGTGCAAAAACACTTGTTTTTCCAGTGGGTGGATGGAACATTTTTTCCCATTTATTGTTTTCCCGCCTATTATTATTCGTACGTTCCACAGAAAGTGTGGCCACATGGAACATTTTAAAAACGATGTCATCACCTCAATCGAGAGATGTCTGGATGGATGCCACCAAAGATGAGGAAAGGATAAACACAGCTATTTGCTGTGAAGGATTTTATTGGAAAGTGTATATTTAGAATGCTAAACTGGTTATTCAAATAGAACAGCAAAGCAAAGAATTCGGGAATATTTTTTTTTTTTGCATCATGTCACATTGCTTAGGTTAGCATTCCTGTTAAACGTTAAGAATGATAAATTAAAAGCATTAAACTATCTGGTTTCAGTTATACGTCAAAGTGTTGTAAAGAAAAACATTTTTCTTTTATATGCTAAGACAGAATTATGAAATCAAGCATTTTTAACACTTAAAATTGAAAGATTTAAATCCAAGTGATTTAAATTTGTAAAAATGCATGGTTGATTTTAGATCGTGCATTTTAATCAGGGAAAAAAGTACTTATTTCCTGATAGATAAATCATTGAAGCTTGTTTATGTCAGCAATAATTCTTTAAATACAAGAAGGATTTATTTTTCTGATTATCAAATAATTGCTTCTTATGTGAAATGGTTCAGTGTATATTTAAATTTAATCTTGATTGAAGGGTTAATTCGTAAACAGGATAAAATTCCTGATAAATATTATAAAAAATTGTGCTCAGAAATACAGATAATATCTGAAATATTATCTGAGCAAAACACTAAAACTTAACTAGAATTAAATCATATAATCTTGCTATTGCATTAAAATAATCAATTCAATTTAATGTGTATTCCATATTTGTTACAATCACTTAGAAAAGAACGTTAGGCAAAAAATTATAAAAAAAATATTTTGCTAGAAGAATATTTGCTAGAATATTAACCATGTTTTAATTAAAGTGTCCTTTAAAATTGAATAATATTATTATTGAAGTAGTACTTATAATAAATAAATGACATTTTCTATAACAATATGAAATATATCAGAATGAAAACAAATCATTAAGTATATAAATAAATATAGATATGTATATAATTGATAGTGAATCTTCTGTAAAAGTTGAAATTGAATCTTCTGTAATAGTATCTGCAATATCTCGCTGAAACCTACTGTGGAGCAACAAAAATTTATCCGAGAAAAATTTGTTAAGTTCTCGAAAAACTGACCAGTTCTTATCACAATTTTGCAAAAACTTTTTATATGAATATGTAATTTTAATAAAACGAACTAAATGAAACAGAAAATAAATCTAAATTTTAAATATATATAAAAAATAGAAATTTCAAACCCTTCACTTTGAGTAGAAAAAAATATACAACAACATTATTAATGTTCAGGTCTTAAAAACTTATCCGATATTTGATAAAGCTAGCTTTATTATAGCGAATTTTGCCCTCCAGTAATTAAGTTTAACTTCACTTTCTCACCCACACATACACCCCCATACACACATATATTAAAGTACTTATTTTAACGATGATTATAATTTAAAAATGAATGAAAAAAATTGGATTTCAAAGAAAAAGCAGTTAAACGAAAAACTTATAAAAAAACGTAAAACAAATAAATGATTTATTATACTTTTTTACCTTAAATAAATACCTATTTACATATAGGCATTTATTTAAATCTTTAAACACACCTTTGTTTCAAAAGTAAAATAGACGCATTTAAAATAACAAATGGAAAAACTACATTTAAGGAAATATAAGTTGATAAATCTTTCTAACCGATGCATAAATAAACAGCTTAAGCAACCAGTTTTAAAGCAAGAAAGATTATAGTTATTCTCTCTCTAAACAATGCATCCCATATTTCATGCGAATAAAATCAAACGCTAAACTAACTAATGCTTCATTTCCGCAAAATAAAGCGATATTAAAGCACTCTACCATCTCGGAAATAGAAAATCGACCAGATATGGCGTGAAAGTTTCTTTTTTTTTTATCTTTCTTCTACTACTACTTCTCGGCAAGAAAATTCTTTGAATAATCAAGTCGGTTCTGTAAAAGGTGTCAGAATAGTATCTGCAATTCGCTGCTGAAACATCTTGCGGTGCGGCAAGCATTTATTCGAGGAAAATTTCGCTGAAGTTCTCAGAAAACTGACGGGCTCTTTACAAAGATTTTGCGGGAAACTTGAGAACAATTTATGTACTTGGGCGCTAGTTTCGAAGCATATACTTTCATTTTTGTTTCTTTTGCTAAAGGATGGTGAAGGGATCGAGTAAAATTAGAGAAAGAGTAACGAAATTTGATGATTAAGTAGGTGTGCAAAAAGAATATATTTCGTAAATGAAGGAAACTCTTAATAATTAATTGGAAGTAAAAGTTAATTAACACCACATCAGAGCATAAATTGAGTGCATCTGATTTATTTTTATTTAATTCAACAAACTATACAGTCACTATTGCAATTACGATGTTTAATTTTTATAATTAGAAACGTAAATTCTAATGTTTTAAAATTACTCTTATTTCTTTAGTACCAAAATAACACTCACGACAAATTTATCGCAACTAAAATACACAAAAGAAAATATATCAGAACAATAATTAATCAAAAGCATGACTAACCAAGTATAGTTCTTAGTGAATTCATTTGTTAATATTTCAATTTAAAATACTAAAAATAAATTTTTTCAAATAACTCTTTTATTAATGTATAATAAAATCTTAACATTCATTAGCATTTCTATTTTTTAAGAAATAAAATCATTTTTGAATCATTAATCTTTTAAATGACGGAAATTCATTACTTTTTAGTTTACTAATAAATTTCATTTATATAAGAAAAAAGGCAAAGAAATGTAACATATACGTAAAAAAAATAATTTATTTTATTTTCTTCTTTTAATAGTTCATTGAAAATTTTTTTTTTATTTTATTATTTTGAAAAAAAAAATATATATTATCTTTGATTTTAGCTTAGAAAAAAATCTGAAACAAAATTGATGAAAAAGGAATGACTAACAGGAGTTTTGTTAATGCCCAATAAGTTGAAAATGATACTAAGAATTTACAGAAGAAAAAAAAAGCAGAAGTAACAAAAAACTAGACAGTTAGAAATCGTTATTTCACTCAAAAGTGTATCTCGGAGTAAATTCTACGGTAAAAACATTTTTTAATAGAAAAATATAAAAATACACAGAGGTAAACTTTTTTTGGACGCATTTCAAAAATTAAATATCTCAAGGAGCATTTTTTATCATGAAAAGCAATGTTATGCATAATGATACAACAAACCGTTGTTGCAACTGTTCTGACTTGTTTTTACTGACGACATTAGCCTCTTAAACATCAAATGTGTAGCAAATTCAGCATTAAAGAAAGTGCACCACAGTATCTGAAGACTACATACAATAGCATCTGATTAGTATCAAACAAAAGGACTTTAATGGCTACAGATGTACCATGATCTCGCACCAAGCACTTTCGATTCAACTCAAAATATTTCAAAAAAATCTCCAATCTTCGCTTCGAATCGAGTACCCACGCATCAAAAAAGCCAATGCGCTATCCACCAGACAACTCTGACACATACAAAGTATTAAAACATCGAATATAATTAAAAGCCTTTCCTACTAGAATCCTAACTCGAAATGAATTAATGGAAAGGGGAGAGAAGGGGTGTACCCCATCTTTGGCTTCCAAACACCCATAAACTTTCATCCCTTTTCACGAGAGAACGAAAGAAGAACATCTCTTTTCCCCATCCTTTTCATGAGTCGTCAATCTCTCATTTTTAAAAATTAATGCGGAACTCTCTCGAAAACATGCTTTGGCTTTTACAGTCGAGAGAATACGGGCCCCTTCTTTTAACTAAGCAGAACTCTCGTTTCAAAACTAGCGGAACCGCGAAGCGTTCAAGGGTTCTAAATAGTATGTGAACGGCTGAACTGGTTCACTGGAAGGTGGGAAAGGCTTTTTCCAACAAATTGCTCAGAGGACACTGCCCTAATGTAGGACGGAACGATGCCGTAAAATGGAGACCATATGTCGGAAATTGTGCAAACAGTATTAAATGAATGGCTCGCCGGAAACTTGTTGTAGAAGATCAGTAACGACCGTATCCCTTAACGTTGTCTGGAGAGCTATGAATTCTGTCTTTTTGTTGTGCATCACGAAAACCGGAGGAAGATTACTTTGAGTGCAATAAGACTCAGGAGGTAGAAAATGATTAATTTTAATTAATGATGGGAAGGAATCAAAATAAGATCGTAATGGAGGAGTTGGAATTCTTCTAATGAAAAGCGAACGCAATTATTAATGAATGTGAAATTTTCCTTCGGTATTAAATATCATGTACACATCGTTAATTTAGAATAAAGTTTCGCTGGCAAAATTTATCCATTGCGTTACTAAACTTTTCTTAACTCTGGTTTTGAAATCTGTAGTTTTAAATGTCATCGAGCATGCACAAAGTAAAAATTACTGCGCACATTACATATTTTTAACATTTAAACTTTTATATAAATATAGTTTACATAATCAATAAAACGCATCGAACTTTGAGCCCTGTTTCCGAGAAAAATATTATAACAAATAGTTATAAAAAAACAAAGCAAAAAATAAGAAATTAAAAAGGTACATTAATAAGAAAAAAAACAATAATTTACTTTCTAATATTAAAAAATTAAATTATGGATTCATTTAAGAACATAGGAAAAAAAAAAAACAGGAAAAAATTTAAAAGATTTAAATCTTATTTTAAATGTTAAACAACTAATAAATGAGAAATAAATAAACCAATTTATCTTTATTAAGATTTCAAATTAGTCAATTACAAAACTATCAAAATTGAAATGAAGCCAAAAATTAAATATGCCTTTATTAAGGTTTAAAAATGCAAAAATAATATGAAATATGTAAAGAAATTAAATATAAATTTTACATTTAAATCAAGTAGCCCGACTCGTGGCAATGCACCGCTGGTGAGCATTAAAGCTAAGGTTACAATACGCTGACAGCTTTGTAGTAGACACTGTTTCAAAAAACGAGGAGGCTCGATTGCGTTTGTGATGTTCAGCATCTTGCCTCGTAAGTCGAACTACCTGGAGGGAGATTTCAGGGTTTTCTCCTTACGATATACAAATGTTGGGTAGTTCCTTCTAAAAAGTCTGCCGAGTAGGCACTTCCTCCTACTTCAACGACACGGTGCCAGGTCAGATTTCTACCTAAGGGTGCTCCATCAAAACAGAAGCTGCCCCTCTCCCACCTTCCATGAGTCCGCACTTTTCATGGACTTGTCAAAATGTTGCTATCGACATAACCAAATTTCTTAACAAGTGGGATAAGAACAAAAAAATTTAAATTATGTATGTAAAAAATTTACTTAATGTAGAAATGTTTGTAGCTATTCTAGAGACAAATAATAAAGAGATGGTGATAAGGTGACAAATAATAAAGAGAACAAATATAATTGAAATCTCATGATGAACAATGCATGAAAACCAGCATTAATTTTTAATATCCATTGTTACTGACACATTCTTTTTTTCCTGATAATCTAAATAAAAAAAAAAAGACATTTAAATCATACATGTACAAATCTATCTTTTAAACTTTAATATTTCTATGAAATTAACCTTACATAAACTTAGAATTTTCTAGTTTACAAAAATATAATCCTGTAAAAAAAAATAAAATTAAGTAATGTTAAATTTCAATTAAAGATAAGAATTTAGTTTAAGAGTCTCTGAACTGAAAAGCTAAACTTTCTGTAAGTTTTTAAATTATGCATTACTTTTAAAAATCCATTTCTATTGAAGATTATTTCTATAAAAGTATGGTTAAAATGATATAATTTATAAAAATCTTTCTATCAACTACCAAATTAAATCTGCACGAAAAGAGAAAAAAATAATAAAACTATGATTTAGCACCATATTATGAAATGGATTACCAGACCATGTTAATTGTAGCTGAGAATCATTTAGTCAACACCCGGAGGTACCAACACTTAAATAGGTCAGTAACACTTCTGTCACGCGTCTATAAGGAAACGCGACCAATTGATATACTTTTTTTCTTAGATCGATTTGCTTCATTGGTGACTAAGAGAAGTGCTCTTACTAATGGAGACATTGCACTTTTATTTGATGAATGAAACTTTTTCCGCTCTTGAAACGCGATTCAAAAAAGTTTCACAGGTTTGTGTGTCATGTCCTTAATTGGATGAATGAGAAGTACTTGAAGATGTGTAATGATAGTATTGATTTATTAAATGTCATCTAATAATTTTCATTAAGACATTCAATTTGATCTCGGCGGATACGAAAAAAAGAGCAAAGTTAAATTAAGCGATAAAAAGGATTATAAGAGAGAAAAAGAGGCTTTAAGCGAACTTCATTAATGTAAAATTCATATTCTCACCACTAACGCTTTGATATTGAGGACAAGAAATTCAGATTTAAAATCCTATTAAAAACATCGTATACAGATAATGAATTTTTACCTATCTTGAAAAGTTTGCCAAACATTTTTTATCTTTCATAAATAAACATTGGAAAATGGGGCGAATTTAAAAATTAAATAGAAAATGGATACTTCAGTTTGTAATGCCACCCCCTACATTATACATACAAATAAGTTTTTCGGAAGTTAAAATAAATATGTTTATTTTACGAACTTCAAATTTTAAAGATATGTAATATTTAATATTTTTAAATAAAAAGGACACAAACAATTGAAATTGTTTAAAAATTCTGTTATATATCTGGTTAATGATGTTTTATCAATGATTACATTAACAAAACTGAGATTTATAAAATAAAGGTAAAGTAAATAATATTCATAAAATTTTTACAGCTATACAATCATAATTTTTTAATAATTTTGTGGGAAACTTCGAAACTTAAAAAATGAATAAACTACGAGAAAAAGATGAAGAGACACATTAAATGATCCCTTTTGAAATTTACAGTTTGTTACTGTAGCCGTAATTTTAGTACGATTGAAACACAGTTTATTTTAAAAATGTTTTTAACAGTCTAAATATTAGATTATTATTATTATTATCTAATTTTGAAAGGCATTATCCTCTTCTCCTTCTTTTAATAATATAATGAAACCTAATAACTATATTCCATTGTATAAGTGACGAATGACGAATTTTAAACTATCAGAGCAGAGGAAAAAAGTGAAATTAATGATGTATTCATATTAAGATTAAAATTTTTATTTTTTAAGTTTTATTAAAAACTGTTCTGCATGATAAAGAAATTACTCTAAAAGCAGTGTTGTTCAAAATGCGGCTGAGGAGGAATCGCAAATTTTCTTAAAGCACTGTAATTTACGTTCTCATTTATTTTTTTGAAATCCTAATTACTCAAGAATATATAACTAATAAAAAGTTTAGTGACGTTATAACTCTATTTAAATACCAACCTAATACAGTTTTTGCCTTTATTTTTTATAACATTTCTTATTTCAATGAATAAAAATTCTTGACTAGTACAAAGATAAATGCTAACTAATTAACTAACTCTCCGGAACTACAGTCCATGCTAAATCATGCTCGTTTGGCCTACTGGCAGAGTCCGAAACCGGAGATTGTTTCTTTTTACGAGATAGGGTTGTCATCCCTAAGCCCTACAGTAGACCAGGACCTACAGTTTAAAATGGATTCCAAACATCCATGGCACCGCCGAGAGACGAACCCGAAACCTGTGACACAGAGCGCCAGATCGATAGTCACTCGGCTATCAGGTCCCCACAAAGACAAAAACACTATACTTAAAAAGAAATTAAATATAATGTTGTTACAACTTATTTGCTTATTTTGTCAATGTGAATATCTCAGATTTTACGTTTTTACCAACCCTTTTTGTTTAATAGCTCTTGATAATTTCAGTTCCTCCCCTAGGAAATTAAAATGTTGATAATTTCAGCTTATATATATATATATATCAAAACCATTTATATATCTATCTATTTATCTATCTACCTAATATATATATATATATATATATATATCAAAGCCAAAACAGGTTGGTTTGGAAGAAACATTGGAAGAAACAAATGGCAAACGCGTCACTGAAGTTAAACAATCCATAATATACAATTAAAGAAAGAAAAAAAAACAAGGTGAGAGAGTTCAAGTACCGGAAGAACTCCTGCTAACTTCTTTCAATTAAGCCGCTTCGCAGAACTCCGTTACACACCCTACGTTTCAAACAATGTAGACACATCCCGAGCCGGAATTATCCCAGAAGCCAATCGTCACACCCACATCTCCTATGTGAGTTCCGTTAAAGTATTTTCATGGTTAATGGTCATTCAACGGAGAATGTCAAGATCATCTTCTGTGCCTTTTTTTCCCCCTCTTTCCAGTAAGACACCCATTATTTACTTCCTACGGGGAATTATGATTCCTCACACGCTTCCGATGCGGTTTCTTGCATCTTTTTTAAGCGTCCGCGTAAAAGCAGGAAGTCAATCTATGGCATCACTAATTGGTACGTTTGTTGAGTGTTGTTCCACTAGCTACGTTTCTTTCACTGTGGGGTTCATGTCAAACAATTCCCGTTGGGTGGCTAAAAAAGATCCAGGAACCAACCACCTTTTTGGATTAACGTCTGATAAAAAAGCTAATTGACCCACAGAAGTACTGATGATGATGTAAGATGTCTCGGACAAGTTGGGAACTCGATTCTGATTCACTTTAATCTGTTTGACAACCATCGTGATAAGTCAAGGGAAAAATCGTACACAGAGTTTTATTTCATGTACAAATTATAAATATATAACATGAAGTAATTAAGAATAACTAAAATAGCTCATTGTTATAATCAGTATCTTGATAAGTTGCTTATATTTCGAAATTCATGTGTCCTTTGAATTTATAATGCAAGTTCAAATCTCACAATAAAATCAAGCAAATATGTTGCCTTTGATATATATTATACGGATCAAAAGAATGAAATAAATATTTCTGATAAAAATAATAATAATCGAATAATCTACAAGGGCACAAATATGTTAAACTTATAATAAAAATCAAAATTAAATTTCTTTTATCAATATCAAATCTAAATCGTTGCCCGATGGTATCGCGTAAAACTAACTTGAAGAAGGGTTCGGACATTTGATGGAGGCATATTGTTGGCATTTGATTTCGATTGTCACAGTGTGTAAGCGTCTCTCATTGCCAGTCATGCCTGAGAGGACAGGAGTCTGGTGGGAGTCTTCCAGGGTTTCTCCTATTCGACATATAAATACAATATATAAAAAAACAATATAAATATACAAAACTTTTCCTCATCGTCCACTTGTAAACTGTTGAAGACAAACTTAAATGAAAACACAAGACCCATCAATACATTAAAAAAAAAAATCCTTGCCAAATAATTAAATATTTATCATTTTCCTTTAAGTCACTTAATTAATGAAAAAAAGTTCATTAGTGAAAATAAGAAATTCATGCATATAAATTAATGACAGTTGAATGTGCGAAAAAATTAAATAACAGCAATGAAAGGGATCCAATAACTCTAGGCAGTTAATCTAAAATTAATTAATTAATTAATACTATAAAATAAAATGTAATTTCGTTTATTTCATATGTGATTTAGAAAATTGGATTTGGAGAAAAAAAAAAACTGTTTTTTTAAAAAGTAATGAGGAGATTGGATTGAAACGTCAAAAGAAATATCTTAAAAAAGAGACCTAACCTTGGAGAAAAGGATTTTATTCTCCAAATGTGGAAACAGATCCTCCCCATCCCCAGGAAAAAAAGAGCAATGACATCAACAAATCCCACTTACGGGATACGTTTCTCAGTTACGACGTGGCTCAAATTGAATTATCTGATCTCTCTAAGATACGGAAGAGAAACTATTACATTAGCCGTAAACACCTCAAAAACTGAGTGAGATTTTTCCACTCAGAAAGTTATCAGCAAAAATTAATCTTCTTCATCTATATCCGATTGCCCCCAAGGATCAGCGAGATTGTATGGTAAAAAATTAACTTGGAAAGACAAAATTGATAGGATAAGGTCTTAATATGCCATCTTTAGTTTTCGTCATAAAAAATAAAGAAAGTAAAAGTCATTTACTATACTTAGTCTATCCTTTTTTTCTAATAAGTCATTTGCATTTC
>BPLR01020632.1:80000-114606 GCA_021605095.1 Caerostris extrusa | reverse complement strand
AAAGCATAATTAATTCAAGACTATTAACATATATGTCTGAAGGTAGAAAGATGTTGTCTGCACTTACACCCGCAATGTGTTTTATTTAAAGAAATAAAAGTTAAGAATGATACATTTAGATCAGATTGGATTCTAAAAAAAAAAGAATGACTAAATGATTTATGTATACGCAAAAGTTGTTAGTTGCTCGGTGCAGACGGGCTAGTATGTATCTGTAGCTTTAATATTTATCTATATTTATATCGCCATTTGTTACTTGCGTAAATAAAATTAAGGAAAACTATTGAAATATTTTTAATTGACTGAACTTTTGAACTCCCGAACTTTTTGGACATCTCGATGGATCGTTCGACTAAAAAGGTAAAGAGAACTTTAAAAAACATTTCTAGATGAAGCGAATTATTTATTTAATGAATTAATAATGGTACTTTATTCATTTCATTTGATTTTTATTCTTTTCATTTGTACATCTAACTAGTCATTTGTAAATAAAGTTGTTGTAAATAGGGCATCTAGAAGTTTGAAATCACAAAATTTATATAAAAATATCCATCCTAAAATTATTTATTAAAAAATCAACTATAATAGCATTTGCATTAGCCACAGAAAATTAAGTTATTGGAAGAAAATGGGAAAATAAAAATGACAAACCACTTTCGTAATGGTCTTAAATGAGAAAGATGGTATGAAAAGTGAATCTTCGGATCTTTTTTTTTTTTTTTTTTTTTTTTGTCAATAGTATTCTTGAATTCGACTTTCTCGCCTAACACTCTACCCATGCTTGCTAAATCTTGTCGATGGACTTGATTGGCTATCGGTTATAATTTATATTTTTAATTTTATAAGGAAAACAGTGTTACACTATGTTATACAATAGCTGACACATGAGCGAATAGTTTTCTAAATTTCCATATTTTTCTCGACTTTGTTGGGGCCTTCCTCTTCATAAGTCTTCGTACTTTATGCTTCCTTTTTTTCAGCATTAAAAGTAAAGGATTATTTTTATTAAGCGCCTCCTCAAACGCACCAGAGACTACTATCGCTTCCTCTTGATTGTTCTACTGCATTCTAGGGATGAAGTATTGGTCATTTCGGTAAACACTGGTTTAACATAAATCTTGCCACAGTATGTTTCATCAAGGAAGGTGAAGTTAGAAGCAGTGCCATTTACTATCATGGATACATTTTGGTTCAGACTCGATGTATTGAAATTCGACATAAATAGTTATTCATGTATGTTAGAATAAAATTTCGTATTTTAGTTAAAATTGTTGAAACGTTAAAATAGCACATTAATAATTAAAAAAAGGAAAATTGTTTTTAATAACTGAGTTTGAGAAAACATTGGGTTTTTGCTATAAATCAATGTTATTTAACAAGTACTTTTTGTGTAGTTTGTTATATTACATAAAGTTATAAACAACCACTGAAAGTCAAGAACCAGAAAATAAATTTTTTAAAAAATGACAGTTTTCTTAGAAAATTGAATATGAAGCGGAATTAACTTCTGCGAATATAAAATAATCAGAAAGAGATAAAAACTATAAAAAAATTTTTTTAAGGGCTAATCTGATTTCGTACAAAATATCGAATTTTTAAAAAAATATTAATACATAACATTAGAAAATTATTTGAAAATATGATAATTTTCAGCATTTTAGCTCAAGAAATATGTATTTTGTAAAGACAACAATTTGTTTTGTTAATCAATATTATTACAACTTCATTACAAAAAAATATTTGGATTGAAGTTGGATACTTAAACGAGTTTTTGGTTGTCTTTC
This sequence comes from Caerostris extrusa, assembly GCA_021605095.1. Lineage (NCBI taxonomy): Eukaryota > Metazoa > Arthropoda > Arachnida > Araneae > Araneidae > Caerostris > Caerostris extrusa. Next base: position 112,822 of record BPLR01020632.1, on the reverse strand, counting down.
TTCAATTGTCACCAATAATCAATGATGATCATCATGGAAACAAAAATAAAAGACTTTTAAGCATCTTATTATTTCCCTGGGTATTTTGTAAAGTAGATTTCAGGGGAAAAATATGCCGGATATCCATTTTTGTAGTTCTTTCTTAATTACTCATACTTTTCTTATATACAGTAGCGATTTAAAATGTTATCTGGGGCATTTTTATTTACTCGACGAAACTATAAAACCTTTTCAGCTAAAAAATTATTTTTAAAAAATTTTTGCGTTTCCTCTTTTTCTCCAGAAAGTGCATGAGAGGCGCATTACGAGGAAGATTCTCGGCACCTGATAAAACATCTTTTTTGTGTGTTTGTTCCAACCACACGAATAAAGCAACAGCTGCTCCATTTACATCGTTTCTAAAACACAGGCGCCGCGGAAGGATAATAGCTCTTTCTGCAACCTCATTTTGTTGTTGCGAAAGCACCACCACTCGAAAAAACTTCATGTCAGAGGACCATCTCGTATCTCATGCAGTACGTGAGAAGTGGAGATAAATTTATCTTTTCTGCTATTTTATTCAGGAATTTTGCACACTTGCTTTCAGCAAACACGAAATAAATGGCACGCCCAAGACTGACCAGGGTAGTTATTATATATATGTATATATATAGTATGGTTTATAACATACTGTGTGTGCATTTCATGATAAATGATCCGATGTATTCTTTTATAAAAAAATTATTCCCAGGGTGTTATAATTGATTTCGTTCGGGATCAGGTGTGTATATATATATATATTTTTTTTTTTTTTTGGGGAGGGTTATAATTCCCTTCAAGTTATACAGATTTCCTGGACACCACGTATAAATGTTTTGTATTTTTTTTTTTTATTTGCCAATGCAGCTATTGCCGTTCAACTTTTTGATATTTGCATGTGTCTAATGATCTTCAATTTCTTGCTGCAGCCTATGTACACTTCTCGTAATTCTACCTAGCTGGTGTAATGATGATCTGATTCTACTAACTGATGATCTTGAACATTGAACAATTTATTCCTTTTTTTTTTTTTTTTTGTAGAGGTTAGATAAAGAGGCATTTAAGGATTTTTATACTGGAATGATACGATGGTTTTCTATACAATTTGCATACAGCGAATGCCAATAAAGGCTTTTGTTTTGCAGAATGGCTTTCCTCGCTTGCAGTTTATTTTTGTGTGTTGATGTGAGATTGAATATATATTCATTCAATGTTTTTTACTTTTGTTAAATAGTAACCTTTTGTGAGGAAATAACTTTCAGATCCATGTAAGGGGAGAGTTCCTCAGCCAATCAGAAAACACCTCATGAAACGAGCGAAAGGACAGTATGAGATGAAAAATGAACTTCCTTTCGATTGTAGGAAGTATGTCGAGACGACAATTCGGTGATATGCGTTTGTTTTTTGGTCTGTAATATATGTATATTTAAATTATTTTATGTTGCTGGTTCGAAGATATAATGTAGTTTCTTGGCAACTAAATTTGGAGTCGTTATATTGTGCAATAGCATTGGGTTCTCGTTAACTTACCACTTCCACTAAGTGGCTGTTGACAGTGAATGTACCCACTCACAGACGGCAAAAAAAGAATACATTTACTCCGTTGTTTAATGTTTTACAGGGAATGCTATTTCATCCGGCATTAGATAATTCGGCATTTTCTATAATTCGGCATGGATGGAATTCATCGTTTAGATTTTTTCCGTGTGGATTTGATTATTTGTTGATCTTGACCGCCAGATCGCGACACAACACTGCTGACATTTTCATCCAGTATTTATCGTAATATTCATTCAATTAAGTAAAACTCATAAAATCTGAAGAATTCATGAATTTGTGTATAGCCTGTAACGATTTTTGAAGAAAAGATTCTATTCAATAAAGCAATGAGATATCAGATACTATTTTTTAATAGTAAGGCAGGCTGATGTATATTGTATAGAATAACTTATCACTTGCCTTGTTTTAACTGTCATTGTACAATGTTAATTTTTATGAAGTATATTTTTTTATCAATACAAGAATAGGCTATTAAATGAATTCTCAATGTATACATTTTTATTTTGTAACTGATAGAAGGATGAAATTCTTCGTTTAATATTTATAACGTCCCCACTGGTTCAGAATGTGTGTAAACACATGAAATATGTTCATGTTTTAATTGTTTACATTTTTTATTTAGAGTCATTTATGCCTTTTATTTCCATTAAAATTATATTGAAGCTTGGTAACTCTGCAAAATTGCTAATTCTGCTTGTTCGAATCACAAACGTGACGGATTAATTTCCTGTACTTTTTTTTCGATAAACAGTAACCCGACCTTCACTTACGTTATCTTGGAATTACACGGTCTTGGGTTTGAGCATTATACCATCGATTTCATTGATATTGAATTGTAAAAAATTTTTAGGAAAGAAATATCTTCTGATAAACTTTTGCATTTGTATTGACTTAATCAAGGGATTATTTGTGTTAGAAGAATCAAAATATTTCAGGTTTATGAGTGATAAATGAATACAACGAATAATGCAAAAATTTCAGTTTTTTCTTTCAAGTTTATTAGTTTTTATTATCTGTAATTTAATATACAGGGTGATTATAATTAAAGTCCCTCATTCAAAATGCTGTAAAAAAAAAAAAAAAGAACCATTCGTCACAATGAGTTCACATTTGAAGTGAAGATATTTGAAGGGAGAAACGGTATGGCATCAAAAAGTTAAAAAAAAAAAAGTTACACCGATTTTTCCCATCCTACTTGGTATGACCTTGCCGTGGTGGATGGGCTTTCCACTCACAGGGTCACAACTGTTGAATGACTTGGAAGTCATTTTTCCGTCCAAAACCGAAACAATCGATCACATTGAACAGTACAGTTGGTTTACTCTGTAACTCATGCCAAATACGTTGCAATTTCAATTCAAAATATCACTGGTAACCGAATTCTCTTTATGCCACTTACAGCTCCCTATTAATACACTTTGGAACTTTTTTTTTAACGCCGTACCGTTTCCCCCTTCTTCAAGTATCTTCAGTACAAATTTGAACTCATTGTGACGAGTGTTTCTTTTTTTTACAGCACTTTGAAAGTTAATTATATTCAACCTGTTTATGTATAAAGGTATTGCCTTTTAAACTTCTAAGAAACGTCGCTGTTAACTCACGATACATTGAAATAACATTTTTCACATAAGATTCTTTATTTTGTTCGATAATTTATGATACAATACGAAATAAAAATGTTGCTTCGAGTAAAGATGGAAATTCAAATCCTGAAAAGTAAAAATGATTAACTTAAAAAAAAAATAATAATAATAAGTCCAGACCGAGGCGTTATCAAGTGTGCCATTTCTTCCTCGATTCAACCCTTCGTAAACACAAGGATCAATTCCCAAACTTCAATAATCGGTTGAGAAATCCCCCTTTCCCCAGCAAAAACACTCGCCCGTGTTTACCCGAGTCATTACGAAAGCCATTTGCGCGGGAGCAGATAAGGTCCATCGGCGGCGGAATTGCTGAGTTCAGGTAATCTGGAAGGCAGAAAGTGAGCTTCCCCCAACAGGTGAGAGGAGTATCTAATTTCGCTTTCTCTTTCGCTTGGTGGCAAAAGGGGGATTGAACGAGCCCACGGAATGCTTCTTGCTTGCTTGTTTATCTCAGCTGGGAGGACGGATTTCTGATTTCCGGACGAAGGTGCCGTTTTTAAGTATCATAAGGATGAGGGTGATGGATCACTTCAGACACTCTTCTTGTATCTGAAGGATTTTGTCCTTTTATTCTTGGAAGAAACAATGTAGAATATTCCTGCTGTTATCTCTTTTGAGGGCATACTAAAAAAAGAAAAGTGTTCTTTTTTTTTTTTAATAATCAACAACGCACAAAGCTAAAGAAATGCACCGAAATGTGTAACGCCATCAAAAGGATCTATTTCAGGGGTGGCCAATCCAAATGATCTCGTGGGCTACTTCGGAAATGCATAATAACTCCAAGTCAAAAAAACAAAATAATCAAGCACATTGTACACTGCAGTTGGTTTCATGTGCAACTCATTTTAAATACACTGTCATTTCGATTCAAAATATTACTGACAACCGAATTCACTTCATTTTGCTTACAGCGTCAACTATTAATACACTTTGGAACTTTTTGATGCCGTATCGTTTCCCTTCTTCAATCAAAGTATCTTCAGTTCAAATTTGAACTCATTGTGACGAGACGAGTGTTTTTTTTTTCCAGCATTTTGAAAGTGGGACTTTAATAATAATCACCCTTGTTTATATATAAAGATATTGCCTTTCAAACTTCTAAGAAACGTCACTGATAACTCATGATACACTGAAATAACATTTTCACACGAGATTCTTTATTTATTTCTATAATTTATGATACGATACGAAATAAAAATGTTGCCCCGAGTAACGATTTAAATTCAAATCCATAAAAGTAAAAATGATTATCTCAAAAAAAAAAAAAAAATTCCAGACCTAGGCGTTATCAAGTGTGCCATTTCTTCCTCGATTCAACCCTTTAAAACACAAGGATCAACACCCAACGTCAATTATCGGTTGAGAAATCCCCCTTTCCCCAGCAAAAACACTCGCCCGTGTTTACCCGAGTCATTACGGAAGCCATTTGCGCGGGGCAGATAAGGCCCATCGGCGGCCGGAAATGCAGAAGCTGAATCTCAGGTAATCTGAAGGCAGAGGGTGAGCTTCTCCCCAACAGGTGAGAGGAGTCCCTAATTTCGATTTCGCTTCCGCTTGGTGGCAAAAGAGGGATCGAATGAGCCCATGGAATGCATCTTGCTTGCTTGTTTATCTCAGCTGGGAGGACGGATTTCTGATTTTCCCGGACGAAGGCGCTGTTTTTAAGTACAATAAGGATGAGGATGATGGATCACTTCAGATACTGTTCTTGTACGTGAAGGATTTTGTCCCTTATTCTTGGAAGAAACAATGTAGAATATTCCTGCTGTTATCGCCTTTGAGGACATACCAAACAAAGAAAAGTGTTTTTTTTTATTTATTTAAGAATCAACAAAGCTCAAAGCTAAAGAAATGCACCGAAATGTGTGACGCCATCAAAAGTATCTATTTCAAGGGTGGCCAACCCAAATGTTCTCGTGGGATACTTTGAAATGCATAATAACTGCTCGGGCCGCATATATAAAGTTATATTCATGTTCCATGTTCCATATTCATCAGTTCCATGTTAGATTTAGACCCACTATAGACATTCTTTCGAGTGAAAATTGAAACAGAAGGAGTTATTATTTTTGTGTTTACTATTATTCTTACATGTAAACATAGATGATACACAGTCTAGTCACATTAATGTGACCACCTGTCAAAAGCCAGAATAACCACATTTGGCAGAGCGGACCGCTGTGAGACGTGCAGGAAGAGAGTCAATTAGGTTTCTAAAGGTGTTCACTGGGATGTTGAGCCATGCCGACTCCAGTGCCGGGGTAAGCTGCGCTAGATTACGCGGTTGAGGATCCGTGGCGCGAACAACCCGATCGAGGTGGTCCCACAGATTCTCGATTGGGTTTAAATCCAGTGAGTTTGCTGGCCAGGGGAGAACAGTAAACTCATCCTGGTACTCTTTGAACCACGCACATACGCTGCGAGCTGTATGACACCTCGCATTGTCCTGCTGGTAGATGCCATCATTCTGGGGAAAAATAATTCGCATGTAGGAATGGACATGGTCCGCAGGGACAGATGCGTACTTGTGCTGATCCATCGTGCCTTCCACAATGATGAGTGCACCCAGGGAAGGCCAGGAAAACATTCCCCAAACAATAATGCTCCCTCCTCCAGCTCGAATCATTCCGGCAATTGTTGCTGGCTGTTTGTTTTCAGATGTTTCGCGACTTATACGCCAACGTCCATCTGTCCGATGGAGTATAAATCGTGATTCATCGGAAAAAGCCAACTGTCGCTACTCTGTGAACGTCCAGTTTCGGTACTGGTGGGCAAATTCCAGTCTTCGTCGCCGTTGAACAGCAGTCAGCATAGGTGCATTCACCAGGCGTCTGCTGCTGAGGCCCATGCGCAGCAACGTAATGAAATATAAAAATATACAAATATAAATGAAATGATTAAAAATATTTATTTTACTAGTGCGATATTGGTTTCTCAACTCTTTCACTTAGCTTTTGCAAATCGATCTCAATTTGGGAATTTGCACATCGTAATGGGTGTTGCAGGTTAGCGTCCGTTATGGTTGAGCTGTTTTATGTTGGATCAATTTCATTTTGGAAAAACGATTCGTAGGTTGAACTTAAGCTCTAACAACTTTTTGTGCTAGATTTCTCAAATTGGAAAATTTCCTCTTTTTGTGATCTAAGTGTTATAAAAAATCTATTTTTGATTCTAATGTTTTCAAAATATTTTTTAATTCAGTAATGCATTGTAAGTCAACCAGTCCCATTTGAGATATTTGGGGGCCGATTTGACTTCAACATGAAAGGGAGATGAATATATTTCAAATTTTCTTGTATTTGTCAAGTCTAAATTATTGAATCGGCTGTTTTCGCTGCTGTGGCCATTATAAAATAAATATATTTTGTAAAAGTGTGATACATCTCACGGGCCGGAAAAAATGTTCAAGGCGGTCTGAGAGTTTTCCACCCCCTGATCTATTTTCTAAATACAAAATCTTTTAAATGTAGATTGTTAGTAGAAAATATATGGCGAATTTTGATTTTTAATTGTGTATTTCCAAAGACCATTTGAATTTAAGAGTATAATTTTTTTTTTCACTAAAATTGCCCTAAATTGAAAATTCGCTTATAAGCTGAAAAAAAGTATGTTACTTTCACACATGTTGCTATGAGGGAGAAAATGTTACCAAGCAGGTAAAATGGATGAAAGGCTTTTCTGTCAAATCGCTGTAAAGTAAAAGGCCAGATGCCAACGATGATAGCTGTAACTCGTGTAATCATATCTGAAGCAAACACAGGGTTTCCATCCAGTTGTCTTGTATACTATCTGTGGTATCTGTGCTGGTCTTATTTTCTGTGCCATCTTATTTTTTGCATGATTTTTTTCTTTTACATAAAGGGTGCATTTCAAAACACCCAAAAAGTAAGTTAGAAGATGAAAGTACTTTTACTTTTCCATTGCCAATGCGCTCAGTAATTAATGCTCACCGAATGTCTTCTGCAATATTCTATACTTTTCCGCAAAGAAAATTGAATGCAAGTTCTTTGCTCAATTCATGCAGGCATTTCAAATATCGCCGGAATCAGTTTCAGCGTCTCCCAAAGCCAAGCGTAACTCAAACACTAATGAATTTTTTTGACGTCAGATTTCCCACAGATGTCAAGGACAGTACCAGCAACTTAAGAAAGAAAAATAATTGAAATTTCATAAGCCCTGAGAATTTTAAATTAAAAATGGGTCTTACTTTTGGACACAGTAGTATACTATTATTATTTGTACGTTTTGGTACTTTTTCGTTTGTTGAATCACCTTTCGCCAATATTGGATTTTTGGTGTCAGCGATGACGTAAATCATCAACAACAGAAACTATTTCGAAAAAGAACAACTCATTTTATTTCATATATTTTTTTCATGAAATTAAGAAATATAAATTTAAAATAATTAAAACGTGCGATAATTAGTTATCGGAAAAGTATCTACAGTTTATTTTATTGCCACTCTACCAGAGGACATATAATAATGAAGAATGTAAATCTTTTGAATAAATTTCTTAGAGCTCTCGAAGTCTTTTATGCATCATCTTGCATGTCATACAAAAGCCTTTCATCCACAGAAATTGTCTACATTTCTATTCAAATGACGAATGTAATCTAATGTGATGGTATAAGAATCAAAAACATTGATGACCTTGATGGGATAAGAATCAAAGTATTCTTGATTGTGCACCCGAAACCGTATTTTCGGATTGAGCAGCAAAAGACGAGCCAAATGTCGCGGTAAGATAGACTGGAATGAATGATCTGGGAAAGTTGAGACATGCTATTATTGTCAATATTAATAATGCTTTATTTAATTCAACCGTCTAGGATCTCTAGCAGTAATGAACCCTTCTGTAACTTGATTCCTTCGTACAGGGTTTCTTTGAAACCATCTTAAATTAAATTTGAGATCATGAGATCGTGTCTTTTGTGGGAAAAGCGAAATTAAGATTTTCTAAATAAGTTCCCTACAGCAAAGAAAATGCGTTAAGCAAATCCTTTGGATGAGAGAATGCTTACTAATAAAAGTGTTTTGAATATGGATCTATTTGAAATCTTTTAACAAAGTTAAGAGATTAAAAAAGCTCCTCGTTTGCTTAAAGCATACTGTGGTATTCCACCAAGGGGATTCAAATCTTATCTTTCCCAACATCCCTCTGCTGGATCAGAAATAAGAAAGACGCAAATATTTGAAGTGGAAAAAAAAAAATTATTTGCCGATTCTTTTAACAATACGATTAAATTTTTTAATGAAACAAAAATTATGTTTTTTAATTTTCCAAGTTGAATAAAATGTGATATAAAAAAATTCAACTCATTCAACTGGTGAGAAGACATTATTTTTTGCTGCAATCAGAGAGGAAGAGTCGGGAGTTGGAGTCAGAAGATGGCATAAAAATTGATATGAAAACCAATTTTTCTATGAAAACAATTTTTATTTTTCAAAATTCTGCGAATTAATGTTCAAATTAAGGAAACAATTCAATTGTATTCTTCAAATATGCAAAGAATAGCAAAGAGATCTACTGCTCTACGAGAAAACCAAGTCAGTGTTGTGAGACTTTTCTCTCAGCACTGGGGGCTTGTAAAAACTAACTTGACCAACAGTGAACAAAAAAAAAAAAAATAGCATCTTTGTCTACAATATCATTTTAAAAATAGCATCTTTGTGATTAAAATATACAATTTTCTTTTACCAGCTATTCTGTAATTCTTTGCTTCCTGTTAATTTAGTACTGTTATTTTTATAGAATATATATTTTTGTAGGCAAATTTAGAGTGCAAGGATATATTTTAAGTGAGTGCAAATACTAAACCTTTAAAATTGTAAAAAAATTACATTGTTAAAAACTGTTTTTACAAATTTATGAGTTCAACAAAAATAATTACATTTAATTCTTAGATCTTCTAAATCCATCAGTAAAGATCGTAGTTGATGAAATTGCTGTAAAGATCCAGGAGTCTGTATAAAAATTCAACTTAGCAGCATCGAGTCAGGAGTAGGAAATGCTTACATTCCGATCCCCGATATTCATTAATTGATATTCTGTACTTAAAAAGGCACAACATTTATCACAATTTTCTTGGAAATAGATGATAAAAAATGATCGCCACAGACCCCTTTCTTCATAATAATTCCTTCATTCTTACAGAATAAAAAAAAGTAACAACGAGTTAATGTCTTGTTTTGGCTTCTTTTCATGAAACGACATTTTGAAAGCTGTCTTTTCACGGAATCAAAAGCGCTCTCTTTTCCAAGAGATCGATCCATTTTTCTTAAAAGGCAATAATTCCCTACCATCCAATAAGAATAAAGCAGAAAGGAAAAAAAAAAAAAAAATAGAATCGAATTTGGAATTCATTGAACAGCAAGATGATTCTTCCAACTGGTGCTTCGCAGTGGATGTTCTTGGGAAAGAAGAAAGAGAAAACAGAATGAAACAAAATGAAAAAAAGGAGCCCAAATTCGGTCCTTGAAAACGATGTTGGATGCTCAGGGGCATTTATTCCGCACCCGAATAAAAAGGTGCACTGCCAGTTTTTCCTGATGCATGGATCTCGTCGGAGGGAATCTTTTATCCCCACTGCATATTTCACGGCGAGTTCTGCGGCGGATTTTTCTCCACTCTTGGATCGAGGTCGCCTTCAGGTTGAATGTAGCCAAGAGTGTTGAATATGAATCCTTCTGCAAATAATAGGCGATGTAATGCATTTCTAAGAATAAAACCAACATCTAGAATTTATAGCCAAGGGAAGCTCCAAATACGGCTAGTTTCAGTTCACTGCAAGAAGTCAAAACCCATCTAGGATCTTCATCAGTAGCAGTCAGTGGATGACTGGTGTCCAAATGAGGCTTTGCAGAAGGAGAATTGTATTCAAGACATTCGGTATTGCTTACTTCCCACTCGAGTCAAAAGATTTTAGCTTTCGTTGCCGTTCACGTGAGGATGAGTTGGTAGTTATTGCCCTTCCATAGAAATGGGCTTTTTACCAGAAGGCGACTCATTTTTTAACGAACAGTAGTAATAAAACATGATGTGTATCATACTGTTACTAGTGTAGATCTTTCCAGATAGAAAGTTTTGACTATGCTCCAGCGCAGCTTTTTCCGCGTGAACGAGTCATTGGCAACACTCCATGACTCCTGATCAAGCGCTTGGTTTGTCTTTCTACGGTCATTTTGTGCACACTTTTGGGTTAATTAGACCGGGACCTACAGTTTAAAGTGGATTCGAAATACTCGCAAACATCCATGACACCACCAGGATTAGAATCTGAAGCCTGTGGTACCAAAGGCCAGAGCGCTAGCCAATAGGTCATCAGACCACTACATTAAAAGAAGAGTTAATGAAATTAAATTGCTTTAAAAGGAAATGTAATGGCCTTGGAATTTTAAAGGAGTTTGATAATGCATTTAAAAATGAATATTGGCCGATAGGAAAATATTTCTGCAACAACAAATGATGCCCCAGTATATTTATAAACGCAAAGGGCCTTCATAAAACAAGAATTTGCTCAATTTTCTACGGCCAATTGAATGCGAATATTCTGAGATTCTGACATGCAACAATGTCTGATGGTTCAAGTTCCTAATCAATTTGCTAATTTATTATAATAAAGTTATTTTTGAATGAAAACAATAAAACAATGGTTAGGAAGAAATTTCTATATATAAATGGGTTTAATGATTTAATGTTCTTGTGTGACATTGCTCAACATTCCAATGAACTGAATAAACAAAAAAAAAAAAAAAAATTCAAGAAAAGGGACAAATTATATCAGAAAGATGCTCGAAAATATTAAAAGTATTTTGACGAGATTTGACATCGTCACTAAAGATTTGAAAATGAAGTCATGAAATATTTTTCTCAATTACAAAAACATTTTAGAAACATATTAATTTTTGAAAATGTGTTGTTGTATTGTGTCTCCAGTGTACTGCAGTACGGGACGGACATACCATGAGTAATCTACTCATGGATGTAGGGAAAGACCCCCGGAGTCTGACCTGGCTCCGTGACGCTGTTACAGTCATATGAGACCGGGACTTACAGTTTAAAGTGGATTCCAAACACTCGGACTGATTTTTGAAAATACTCCTTACATTCAAGAAAATGCAATTGAAAAATTATACGGGAAGTAAAACAATGTTTTTAGAAGAGATTTAATCTATTTAAAAGTTCGGAAAATACGTTTCCTTTTATTTTTTATCCACACAAAACAGAATTCGAAACAATGAAATTTATGTGCCTAAGTGTCTGTAATTTAGAAATGAAATTATTTTAATTTCACAGCAGCATAGTGTGGAAAAATAAATTTGAAAATTGATTCTCGAAGTAGAAGAAAAATTTCTGAAAATGGCGCAGATAATAAAGTTCCCAAAAAAAAAAAAAAAAATATTGAAAATTTTATATCAAAAGGAATGGAATTCTTAACCCAAAAATTTTATATCAATGGAGAAACTTACTAATGCTTTTTAACGATGTGAACCCAAGGTTCACATATTCGTCTGAAAATTTATCTCCCTGAACGAATTTTGCAAAATATACTAACAGAAATAAACTCGGAAATGAACAGACTACGAAATATGTTAAACCAATGAATACGAAAAATGTCTGAATATAAGCAACAAATTTCACATTAAAAGTACGTTGAAGAACATTGTAATACATGCATGTATCTATAATTATATTTATTACTAATATATTATCAAAACTATATATCATCTATCATATCTATTATCATAACTATATATTTATTACTATTATATATATATATATATATCACTCGGTGTGACACCACTGGCCAATATGTCATATGGTGCGATAATTCATGGTATCACCCCATTGATATCAATTTCCGATGTTGATTTTTATTTATTTTATTTTCACTTACAAACGTAAATGTTATAAAACAAAAGAAACATAAACATTTTTAAGTAATTTTAAAAGTGAGAAAAAAAAAGGGCTTACTGTCAAGTGTTTCAGTTAACAAATTGTTGATGTTTCCAAATTATTGGTAACCTTTGTACCACATCTTGCCTCTCTCCAAGTGCGTATCCTGGCTGTGGCATGGATGTTTGTGAATAGTTCTGAATCCACTTTAAACTGTAAGTCCGGTCTGTTTAGCCTTCGTGTGCACAAGATGACCGTAAAGAGACAAACCAAATGTTTCCAAGTGACGTCACTGACTTAGTGTCTCATACCCTAGTATTAAAAACAATCAACAAATGTGATCCCCCCCTTTCAAAAAGTCTCACTATCACTGCTCTAGGGAGATGTATTGTTGCTCCTCAAAAAAATCTTCAAGATCTTTGAATTGATGTGACGCAGCAATGTAATTATGGAACTGTGGTGTATATTAATTCAACTGAATTAATAGACACTTATTAATAGACGCCATTAATTCAACTGAATTAATAGACACCACAGTTTTCAGAACAATGCAATCCTACCGATATACAGATAACATTCCACACTGAAACTGATCACACATTGGACTCGGATATTATTATTTTTTTGTATGTTTCCATTTAAAACAGAAAAAAATTCATCTTTTTTTGTGCTTTCTAATAAAATTGTATTTGACAACTACAATTTTTTATTTTTCCTTAACTTCTAGATACCAGTGAATTTGTAAATCATAAATTTATTTAATACGATGTTTATTTAAATTTCATGCAACCAAAATTTAATCTCTATTGCATAAGTTTTCTGCAAGAATTTTCTTTTAAACCTTGAAGCGCTTTCTCGTTGCCTTTTTCTGGATATTCTGCAAGTAAACCTTTAAAAAGAACCCAAAACTGCACTTGCATGTCGAGGTTCCCACAATGTTATTAAAAAATACTTTACTTCGTTGTTGTTGTATTTTGATACAAAACCCTTCCTCGATTGCATTGATTTCCGATGACTGTTTTCAATGTTTTAAATTTTCTGATGGATGGTTTTCTGCTACTAATTTGTTTCAGCGAATCTCTGGAATTCCGAACCACCACAAAAGATTTGATGGATTGGCCTGCTCAACGTTAAAGCAAATGGTTATTAAAAAGCAACCCCCTTCCTTCCAAAAAAACTATGTTTACATTCAAAAATTTAAAATATATAAATGATGTATTCTTCGTAAATAATATCATGAGTGCTGTGATAACTTTTTATACGTAACAGAAATATTTCTCAATTTACATCAATAATGTTGTCTTTGTTTCTAGATTTGGTTTGTTGCTCTACGGTCATTTTGTGCACACTTTAAGCTAATTATACCGGGACCTACAGTTTAACGAACCACTAATAAATATACACTAGGATTATGACCCTAAAGCCTCTGATACCAAAGGCCAGAGCGCTAGCCAATTGGCCATCAGGCAGACTTTATTTGTAGAATCTTGCTAATAAGACAGCAAAAAATCCAGAAATGTTAATTCAAAGATATCTGAGATCTATTGATTAGTGGCCTAGTGGTTATGCTCACATCTCTCGAAGGTTCAATCGACTGATAGTGTGTGTTGCAGTCACTACATTTAGAAACAAGTAAACTAGATGTCGATAGTGATGACAAAGTATATGAAATACCCTGTATCGATGTTCAGACATCCTGGTGGGAGGTTTTCCGGATATCTCTGGAAATATGGGACAGCTAGAAAAAACGTCCTTTAGGGTAGTCCCCTAAGGACGTCCATCCCCTCATCTCCCGTCTTGTGGGTACAGGCTTCAGGCTCGTTTCCTGGCGGTGGCATGGAAGTTTGTGAGTGGTTCGGAATCCACGTTAAACTGCAGGGGCCGGTTTAATTAGCCCAAAGTATGTGCAAAATGACCGTAGACAGACACACCAAACCCATCATGTGGGCTGTTCGTGGCATACATAAATAAAGAGCGTAGGCCCACCTATGCTCAGTAACAATAACAAAATAATGTTGGATATCAACAATTTAAGTCTTTAAAATATTATCTTTGGGATTTTCTTTGAAACGGCTTTGCTTTTTACAATAAACACGTTATTAAAAAATGAATCGAAATGATTTAATTAATATTGTAGTAACATTTATTATCATGAAACTAATGTTAATATGTTTTCTTTCTGAATCATTTTCATTATACGTAAGACCAGAATCAATAACATGCTTTGTGATCTTATCTTAAAATTACGAATTTTATGTCGAATTTTGAAATTGGAGGCCATTCAATTATTAAAAGAATCATTTTTATAAAAATGAAAAAAAAAAATCTTATGTATAATAAAAAAAACCCTAATCTTTACTTGTTAAAATCCTATTTGAAAAATACATTAAAGATTTGTTATGTAGCAGATTATTGGTTTTTAAGGCATGCAGTGATAGGATTCACTCAATCCTGAAAAGACTCATCAATAGCTTTTGCGTAATCACATCCTCACTTATTTCGTTAATAATTCCAGATTGAGCTCTTTACTATAATAGAGGCCCACTGATTCGTGCAACGCCGATTCACATGCCCGATGAATCTTAAAAATTCGCCTTTCGTACCACTCCACAGAGTTTGGGATTTCAATCATTTGATTCAATTGATACCCGAATGGTTTCTGCTGCAGTGGCTTCCTGATACATGCGTGCACACATGTGCGACTTGATTGCTCGGGAGAGAGAAGGGGTTAATAGTTGTCACTCGAAAGCCGGACGAATCGTCCTCGCGAGATGATTCCTCAATTATCGAAAAGAAATCAATTAGCTTGCTTAAAAAGCAGAAGCGCGTTCTCCTGCTCGGTGCTTTTTCATTCGATTTGAGTAGAATCGTCCTCGCCGGATGAAACCCAGTCGACCCCGTTTTCCAATTTTTGACGTGCAACGGACTAAAGCAGTTCGGAATCAGATATCCGCTTTTAAAACAGTGCAATCACCGAATGTCTGAACGACTGGTTCATATTTTAATTTCGGTTAATTTATTGAATGGCTCCAAAATGCACGATCGAAATATATTCGGCAAAAAGAAAAAATGATAACGTGAAATATTGCGAATACAATTATCATCTTTCCCCAATTTAAACTCAATTAAGATTCCCAATTCTGACCTAATTGGCTAGAGCTCTGACCTTTGGTACCACAGGTTTCAGGTTCGTATCCTGGAGGTGGAATGGATGTTTGTGAGTGGTTCGGAATCCATGTTAAATTGTAGGTCTCGGTCTGTTTAGCTTAAAGTAGTAGTAGTAAAATGACCATAGAGTGACAAACCAAACCAATCCCAATTCTCACTATTCTACAAGCACCTTATTTTTCTTGGCACTTTATTCGTAATGATACGAAATATCTTGTAAAAGTTGCTATTATTGTTTTTATAACAATTCCTTCTTTAAGTTTGCTTGACTTATTGATTAAGAGATTTCATGGCTTCATCATTGCAAATCATGACTGGACCATACACATAATACGAAAACAGTCTTAAGCAATATTGATAGTGTGTAATTCAATCATTAATACACTTTACTTTTATTGACATTTCATTCATAATATTCATTTACTTCATTCAAATTCCTCGTAAAAGTTGCTGTTGTTTTATAACCATTCATTCTTTAAGAATATTAATTTGCTTGATTTATTGATTTCATGCCTTAATCATTGCAAACTATGATTGAGATATATACAAAGTACTATTGGTTTCATTTATCGCTCTGCAGTCATTTTGTGAATACTTTTGGCTAATTAGACCAGGATCTACAGTTTAAAGTGGATTCCGTACCACTTGCGAACATCCATGCCACAGTCAAAATTCGAACCTGAAGCCTATGGTACCAAAGGCCAGAGCGCTAACCAATTGACCATCATGGCGTTACACATAATACGGAAACAGCCCTAAACGATATTATAGTGATTGATTCAATCATTGCAAATCGTAAACATACACATAATGCGAAAATTGTTTTACACAATATTCCTAAGGAGTGATTCATCATTGGCCTGATGGCCCAGTGGCTAGCGTTCTGGCACTGGGTACCACAGGTTTCGGGTTCGAGTCCCGCTGGTTCCATGGTTGTTTGTAGTGGTTCAGAATCCACTTTAAACTGTAGGTCCCGGTGTGTTTAGCCCTCAAGTGCACAAGATGACCGTAGAGCGTCACGCCAACCAATCAATCATTGCAAATAAGAGCTGAGGCACATTAGTGGACAAAAAAAAAAGAGACACAACAAGTTATAAAAAAATTTTTTTTTTTTTTTTTTAAAGTCAATTCCTACTTTTTTTTCATTCTATTACAGAAAAGTTCTTTACAAATAAAGTTGAAATTTTCCTCTTACATCTGGCGCCATCTATTATTAGATACATGCAACTTAAATCTAAAAAAAACTAAAATTAATTAATTAAATTTAATGAATGAATTAATATTTGAAAAAAAAAATGCATTAACATCCAGTGTCATCCATTACATGTTCCAAAAATGTATTCGAACTGGAGTGGATGAACAAGATGTATTTTACGAACGATTGAAAATTTGAACAAGATATATATTGGGAGAGTGTGAGCTAATAGAAGGAATTGAAAAAATACGACACAAAAATAGAGAAAGACAAAATAAAAAAGAGAATGAAACTCGAAAAAGTCGCGATCATTGATGAGAGGACAATTATTCTCTTTAAAAACTAGCGAGGCGCAATGCATGCAAAGACATATTGAAAAATATAGAGCCTATTGCAACATGGAAAAAAAAAGAAGGTTGCTCCGAGCCAGGACAATGTTGCCGTAATTTTATTTTCTTTAGTAAACGCCACTTGAGCACTTTATAACCTTTTAGCAGTTCACAAATTGAAGGACTGCTCTGCTGGGTTTTTTACGTTTAGTGAGAAAAAAACTTTGCCCGGTCCATATGTAATTTAATCACCAGTGGAAAAAAGGTCGCTTTTAGCAGATCACCTTTTTTTATAACTTCGCTAAAAAAGTCTTTGAAGGCTTCACAATTTTATTTATTTATACCTTTTATTGTCAGTTATTTTTTTGTGAAATTCAAGTCTTCCGTTTTTCTTTCTCTGAGCATGCTCTGTGAAGATGCTGGAAGAAGAAAAAAAATGCATTGCAGATTTTCAGCTGGTTAGGAGTCCCCTTTACTTAAATTAAACCTGATACATTCACAAACCAGAGAAAAAGTTATTTTGCAATGATTTATATATTGTGATTTATATTTTCAGCTGTTCTTTTCAGTTTGTCATATTCCGTCCTTTTCATAACTCCATCATATTCGCATATGTTCCAGAGTTGTTATATAACTACTGAGAATTAAATGCGAGACAAAATATTCCTGTGATAGTCAAGTTGCTACTATATATATATATATATATATATATATATACTTCTATTACTATATATTTATTTATATATATATATACTTCTGGCCATTCAAATTGCTACATCAAGCAGGCGACATGCTACAGACGTAAAATTCAAACGACAGGAAGAAGGTGCTGTGATATGCAAATGATTAGCTTTTCAGTTCATTCAGACATGGTACTACAGTCAGATGATGTACATCGAGAAGGCACACGATTTCTTGCCATGTTTTCTGTAGCTCATCAATGAAGTCAATGCCATCAGTGATCTTCTGCTCTAGATGAGTCATGTCCTGTATCTTTATTCGATACGTGATATCTTGTATCGAGTAAAGGTATCTTCAGCAAATACTATAGAAAGAAGTCCAGGAAAGTGATATCTGGTGTACAAAGTAGTCAGTTATGTTAAAGACATTGCGTTTCGAATAAAAGTTTGGGACATGAGCAATCGAAAGAAATGGATCACGCATGACATTGCCCCACAAGTGAACATGGCCAGATATCGAATACCATCTTAGTGTGCTTTTTCGCAACGGAACATGCCCACATAGTAATGTATTAAATTAAAATGAAATGAGGCAAAAATAAATAAATAAATAAATATATACATCTCATTCTGTAATAATTTTCCTTATCGGATTTTTAATTTGCCTTTGTAATAAATTTTTGAAATTGGAGAGATTTTATGGAAAACTTTTTATTTCATATCAGTTAGCTTAAGAATTACATCATTGTTTAAGTTTTACACACCTGTTTATAAGAAGACCTAAAACTGTTTCCTTTTTTCACAACGCCCTTAAAATTTTTCAATCTCTACTTCTACAGAAAAAAAAAAACTGCAGAAATGGATAGAATTGGAAATCTATCTAAATGGATAGACATTGAATATTGAGAGGCGAATTCTATGCAGCAACAGCGTAATCTGTTGCTGCCCATCGACTTTGCACACGCAGCCAGGAAAATGTCATGCGAACTTTGTGCCACGAAACCTTAGCAACTAAAACGAAAGGTTGTCCAGCCAGAACTTCTTCACTGAACACTGAAGAGCAGAGAGAAAAAGTGAAGGATTCATCATAAAACCATTAGCGGAACCTATCGGGTCGCCGGAGGAACTCTTCCTCCAAATATGGATCACCCCTCGGGGGTGACTGTAACTGAGATACGATGACCAGAAAGGGAACGTGCTCGAATTTCTTAGGGAAACTTGCATCGGAATGAAAAAATGGAGAATAAAATGGCTCTTATAACTCTTGTAATGTAAACAAAAATCTATATATTTTTTTTTTATAAAATAATTTTAAAAGATCGACATGTATTTCATTTCTAATGCACTGAATCATGTATTCGTTTCTACTATATGCTTCGTGTAGGTTAGATTCGCACTAATATACTCTTTAATGTCCGACCAGCTATCGTGTGGAAAATTGCCAAGCGGACAAGGCAAACGGATTGAAATACAGCGGTCTGACAGGTGAGAAAGGCAATTTCAAGTTTTAATTACAATAAAAAAATAATTTTTAATTTGTAAAAATTAAAATTTTAAAACTAAAAAGTCCGAAAAAAAATCACCACAACAGTTAAGCGTTTTCCTTCAAAATTGCTTTGCGTAGCTTGTGTCTAACTAGCATTCCTAAAAATTAATCAATTCGATTATTCCCTCCTTTAAATAAGATGTTTATTGCCCATCGAATAGCTGTTAGGACAATAATCAGCACTCAGTTTAAAAATAGGAATTTAATCGACCAGAGCAATTTGAACTGCCTCTTGGAAAGTGAGTTGAATTTCTGGACCAAATGAGCTTGGTTTGAAATCCTACAATAAATCGAAAGTTCCTGTGGCCATGCCGGAGAGGCACTTTAAACTCGTAAGCCGGAATGTTTTTCCTGCTGAACTACTGTTAGACTACTTAAAGGGTGTGTGCTCATTCTGATTTGGAGTTATAAAAACTTTTGTTTAGGCAACAGTAAACTTTCTTCCAAGATCAAACTGAATTTAAACCACTTATAAGAAATTTTGAAATATTATAAATATTCGTTGCTTATTAAATGTATTTATTTGCAATAATAAATATTTAATTGCTTTAAATGAATGTCCTAAAATTTGTATGATTTGCCTGCAAGAATATTTTTTAAAAACATCGTTTGCTTATTATTCTTTTCGAATGCATATGAAACTGTTCCCTTTTATTTCACCCTGCATTTATAATGTTGGACAAAAATACATCTTATACGAAATACAAATTCTTATAAGGCGTAAAATCAGAGCATTCCGTGGACATCAAAAGTCTTTTTAAAGACTTGTTACTGCAAGCTAAGCTCAAGAACAAGTTAAAGCAATTACGAAACTTTGTCTCAAAAACTTCTTTCATTGATTTGTAAACCAATACTTTTTTGCAACGCTTCAAATGAGTAATTGCTGCTAACGACTAAATAGTTTTTACGAAAACTAACTGCATGTGTTCTTTCTGCAATAGATGCGCAATTTTATTTTCTATTCATCAGATAGGTTACATGTTCGGCGTTGCTAAATTGCCTGTCATGCATCGATTTTTAATTAGAGGTCAGTCCATGGATCTGCAAGAAATAAATTCGGTTTTGATTGAACAGAAAAAAACTGTTTTTATCTTTATGCTTTCTTAACCTCTAACTAGATGTAGCATTTCCTTCGATTATGAAAACATATATTATATTATATATCCTGTTCCTATTAGTTGCTATTAACGTATTGGTCTAGGTCCCCACAACCTATTGAAGCTCTTCATTGGTGTGGGAATGCTGTTCTCCCAGACCACACCTCTGCTAAAGAGGTGAAAGTCACTTGGGGGCCTTTATGCCGGCTTATCGAACACTTCCTATAGCAGTCGAGCAAGATGCTGTTTGGTTGCCATAACAGTATGCTTCCGTGTATTGTTAAGGATCATTGCATTTAAATATCTTAAACTACATTCTTAATATTATGCTCTGTGTTTTTTTTCGTCTGACCGGCGGTTCAATAGTTTTCCACCAGAAAAGCTGGTCAGATTAACCTGGGGTAATCTGTCATGCGCATGTGTGGGACTGTTTCATGATTTTAGATTTGCTAATTATGCTATAGCAGAGCACGCTGATATTTAACATTTTTCTTAGAAACGCAATCAATAACTTCTTTTCGGATGCAATTCTGCTCATCAAGGTAAGCCTGTTACACATGATGATTCAAGGATCATTTGACAAACTTTGAGAAGTGGGGCAGCTTATTAAAGCATTACATATTTTGTATAGGATTGGAAGTAAAGTGTTGAGAAACGAACACGCTTTCAAATGAATTTCTCACTAAAGCCAATCAAAGTCCCCCAAATGATACTCTCTACATGATGAATTTCAAGTCCTCTGCCTGATCACCCCCGATGTGCTTTCGATTTTCTTCTGGAAATTTTTTTTCCAGTTGACTCCATTGAGGACCTTGTTGCTCGACTATCCATTGCAGTTGAGAAATGCTTGGCATGCAAGGAAATGTTCGACGCTACCGAGCACGTATGACTGTTGGTGGTCGCATTTTCAAGCATTTCTTGCTATCACTGAACCAAAGAAGGACTTTGCAAAGATGTTGTAAATAGACAATGTTTTCCTTTTCTTGTATCATTTTTTGTGTTCGTTCCACAAACGCTTCATCTCCGATCCTACATTCCTACACAAAAAAATGCTATGATTTAATAGGCTATACCACCCTCCAGATTTGCCCCATGATCGTTGAATCATCTTGTAATGTAAGCTCAAGTTTTTTTTTGCTTTTTAAAAACTCTATTTTATGCATATTGATACCTTCCATACTATGTTAAAAGAGATGAATTCGGCATATTTTAATCTTACTACAACAAAAAATGCCAAAAAATGTTTCATTGCATATTTTCTAGTGTAATCTGTGCATGTACACATTTGGATCTGATTTCGGTTTTGATTTTTATTTATATCCTTACACTTTTTAATTTATTGTTTATTTTGTACTTGGTATTATGTATTTGTGTAGAATATCAATAGAATGATCAACAGAGGAGCCTATCATTAGGAGCCTATTAAATAGATCATCATTAAGAATTTTGCAAGGAAAATCACAGATTATCATCCATTTCAATTCATTACGGCTAGAGGAACTTGCTAATGATGATGTGATGTATATAATTTACTGTCGATGAACTGGTTACTTAACTATTTTCCTGACTTTTCTCCTGTGCAACACAAATGTGAGCTCTCTTTAAAAGGATCTTCGGTAAAGAAATTTTATCCTTAGATAAAGTGTAGCAGACCCTCTGAATACATCTTTTGTGTAACGGCAAATCTGCTAAAAATATAGAATATCAGAGACAAGTAACCTTAAATCATGATATCTGATATTAAAAAATATATTTTATCAAATTTGAGTAATGCTTGTAAATACTTTAATAATGGCTCTTTTTTAAATGATATCGTTGCTATTGTAACCACGTGTTGGATAAGCTTTGATATGCTTCAAATCTATAAATAGGGTTATTGTTGTGGCTGGGAAAGAATCAAAATCAAATGTTTCGATAAGGCCTGCTATTTCATAATTTTCAAGTTGGGATTATTGAAAATACTAATTACCTTATACCTCACTCGAGAAAGAGCAATACATTTCTAATGGTGTTAGTAAAACTTATGAATATTTACCAGTTAACAAAAAAGCACAAAAGAAAGCAATCATTATTTTTCACCGATCAATCACAAATGTGGCCAACATTCGTAAGTTCCATTTAAATTTTATTTTGAACTCAGTTAAGTGTTGTTTTCCATTTACGTATATTATGAGTAACCCATCCATGGGCTATAAAGGGCAAACACTGACTTCCAGGAAGACTTTAAAGGGTAATTGCATCGCATTTGCATGCCCTATGGGAGAAAGCACGGCACAATCTTTTCAGGTAACCTGATTGCCGATGCGAGACGCACAGACACGTTGTCACAACCACCATAGAGTCTCTCATTTTTGAAGAATGCTATTGGCGGAATTTAATCTGATAACTGTGCACACTACCACAGACCTAAATGGATGTTTCATTATCTAATTTGTATATAACTAAATAAATAACATACGCATTAACATCTAGAAGTGTATTGTTTATTAATTATTACTATTGTTTTTATTTTTTATAATTATTTATAATCTTTAATAAGATCTATTTAGATTATTTGTTTATTTTATTATTTATCTATGTTTGGGGAAAAAAATATTTGTTAATCGATTTGGAAGTTGCTTTTAAAGCGTTCTAAAAGTTTTCTTAGCATTTGTAGGAATTTTTTCGCATTTTATGAGTTGATTTTAAGAAGTGATTAAAGGGAAGCCCTTCTATTAGCTCACACTCTCCCTATATATATCTTGTTAAAAATTTCAATCGTTCATAAAACACTTTTTATTCATCCACTCAAGTTCAAATACATTTTTTTTTTGAACTTGTAGTGGAGGACACTGGATGTGATAGAGTTTTTCAAATATTAATTCATTCATTAAATTTAATTCATTAATTTTAGTTTTTTTTTTAGATTTATGTTGCTTGTATCTACCCATAGAGGGCTCCAGATAAACTTAAAAAAATGAATGAAAATTATTTATAAACGATTTCCTGCAATAAAGTGAGAAAAAAAAAAGGACTTTTTTATATTACTTGTTTTACTGTAAAAGTTGTTTTCTAGCTCGTACACGCTTCCTGCAAGCAAAACAACATGAATAGCTTGCTTCTTTAACCGACTCTATGGGGAAAATAATGTGACGCAAAACAACACATCTGAGTTTCATTATTAACCATACCATATCTATCAATTAAATGAGACATGCATCAAAAACAATTTCGGCGTGTACACAGCATTGGTTTTTAAATTGGAGGTCTCGACCGATAGATGTTGTGAAAAGGATTTGAAGGATCGCGAAAATATTTATAATATTACTTTTCAAAAATTTTATAATTTCCATAGTTAAAAGTTAATTTTTTAACTGTTTGTAACTAATATTGTTTTTTAAAATATTTTTACTGTGATATAATTGATACAATTATTTTTATTCAAATTTTATTTCTTATTATTTACACTTTTTCAAATGAGGTTTATTACATTTTTGCAATAAAATATAGATCTCATAAAATGTGATGTATAGTTCGAAATTTTTTTAATTTCAACGAAAGAATTTGAGAACCAAAAATGTGTGATGACTTGATAATTTAAATGAAAACTTGATATTCTAATTATTACTAACATAATAACATATAGGGTCTGATGACATGGGGTCTTGCGCTTGGTGCCACAAGTTTTGGGTTCGAGTCTGGATGTTTGTAGTGGTTCGGAATCCACTTTAAGCCGTAGGTCCTGGTTTAATATGGCTGTTGAGCGAGGGCTGACAACCCTACCCTGCAAATAGAAAACACTTCTCGTCTCGAAATCTGCCAGTAGACAGACGGCCTTTGGTCCACCACGGGCCGTTGTGCTAATGGTGATGGTAATAATTAGATATGCCAGCTTAATTAAATTCTTGCAGCATTTCTTGCACCGATGTTTTGATTTACTGTCGTTGTAGTTATTGAAGAAGTCTCCTCTTTTTGTGTCTGGTTGATCTTATCTTTCGTGACTCGACTCATCTGATTTTCTCTGGTAAATATTTGTTCTAAAAATTATAACATTTATTTTAATATATATATATATATCATCATCAACATATATATGTAATTGTAATTCGTTCAGAATCTCAATTATATAGGCTTTGTAGTTTGAACTAACCTATCACGTTCAATCAATATATTTTTATTGAGAATCAAATATATTGTGAAAGTGCTGAGCTTTTAAGTTTCGAAAACATTTTGAGATTGTTTCCAGATTCATTAGAAGTCGAGAAATACATGTTTAATAACGAACCATTAAGATACTAAATTCCAACATATGCGCATATGTCTACATGTAAGCCAATGTGATATGTTGTAAGTATTCTTTCAGTTAAGAGTGTTTGCGTAAAAGAAAATACACTTCATTTTTTTAAATTTTAATAAAACATTTTCCATGTATATATTTTAGTTGTCCCGGTCAATGATTTATAATCTAATTTAATAATATCATTCACAAATTTCCATAAAATATTATTTTAAAAACTTAGCTCTGAGCAGAGTTGGTTACCTTAAAGGATGGACTTTTTAATTTTTCATCATATGATTAACTAAAGGTTCTATCCTAATCATTTACTATCATCCATCACTGTTTTTTCAAACCTCGTGTATCAATTCGATGTCTTTGTGATCTGATAAAAATTCTTTTTTAGTTGAGCTGGATATGTTATGAAAAATCAAGTGAAAAATCATCTGCTGAAACATGTTGCAATGTTTTGTATCTTTTACAGAGATGCGATTACTTACAGAACAGATACTTACCACTTATCTGTATCATGACTTTTAAAAAATAAAAAACGACTTATGTTGATGTGGGCTTCCAGCTAGTTGATTCCAGGTGTCCCTGTGCTACAATTCAGATTGGAAAAATCCGTTAATGAATTCTTAGGAAAAACACCCCGTTATCTTCGGCCTCCCCTGAAAGAAAGAATGTCGTGTTTTTCGTGAACCTCCACATGAGGAAGATCTCCCTCTCCCCCTACACCCACGCACTACTCTCGGAAGAGGGGTCGCTTCCCGGCTGTCTAATTGCGTTTTTGTCTCGGATGCACAAAGAGATGGCGGCGATTAAGTATACATGAAAGAGGGTTTCTTGTTCGTCGCTTCACTAAAGAGTCATCCATTGTTCTAGTGCGACTTGACCCTTTGTGATCTCCTCTGGGCTTCTTTCGGCTGATTGCGAGGGAGATCGTTGCGGAAGGGGGGGGCGGACAAGTATTGACCTCGACGTCTGCAGTCACAAAGGGGGGTGTAGTAGAAAGAAAGAAGAAAAAATCTTTCAAGGTGTCACGAGTTTTATTTTATCGTCGAAGCTCCCTCGTCTGTTTCTTCGAAGGAGGGGTGGCATCAGCATACAACTAGTTGATGAAACTGAATGAAAGATTCATGTCAACTCTTTCATTGGGTGAGAGGTGCTTTTACTTTGATGGCCTTCGATCCCATAGTAGTAATAAAATAGGGACGAGTAGAATGCTTATGCTAACAACTCCCTGCAATTTCATATTAGTTACGTTTCAAAAGTAGTGTTTCAATATGTCACTTACATATTTTCAGATTCATATACTACATATAATTATCATAATACAAAAATATGAAATTGCACATAAATAAATTATATGTGCTGTTGTTGTTTGTGACTAATCCTCAATGTCGTGCGGTGTGGGACGGGCATCCCATGAGGAATCTACTCATGGATGGAGGGAAAGGGGGCAGCTTCTGTTGTGATGGATCACCCGTAGGTAGAAATCTGACTTGAAATCCCCACAATAAAGTACTATAAACTTTTAACATACATGTATCATATTTAACGATATACACTAAATGATGAGTGGAAGGATTCCACTTCTAGCTCTTGCTATGAGAGATTATAACTCAACGCCACTTGTGCCATGCATCCTCTAGGATGAGAGTTTCGATGCCAACTGAACTTTTCACCCGAACACCGTAAGAGGCGCTCTTTGCAGTACGTAGGAGGAAACACGGTAGGTGGAACCACTGTTACAATACATTTTAACTTTATTTTTTTTTAATGATTTATAATTTTTATTTGAATATTTTTCGGTGAAAAAAAACAAATAAAATTATTAAAGTCAGCAATAAAGAAGCGATTCTAAATTTCAGTTTTTTACTTTACCCTCCATCCTTTCGGCGTATCAATAATTGAATAACATGTATTCGGTTCTATTTGACATTCATTTTTAAAAGTAAAAGCGCGTTATTTATTAATTAAAAACACTTCAACACCTCGAGGAGTAGAGAAAGCCACTTAAAATTAAGCCGTATTCTTTCGTTCCATACGACTACAAAAACACTCTAAAAAAAAAAAAAAAATTCACGCACATACAAAAATAAATAACTAAATAATTAAGAAAATATTCTAAGTAGGGAAAAAAAAAGGATTTGGAAAGCGACAGCCATTTGAGACCTTTTAAGAATCCCTTAACTCTCTAATAAAATGTCCACCTCCCCCTCCTTCCCCTACCCCCTCCCTCGTGCTGGCATCTTATTTTGACGTCGGGGCGATTTAGTTCCCCATTTTTCACGGAGGTTTTAAATTCGAAATAGATGGATCCCGTCATGCTTCGTCAACAAAATACTAACACTGATGGGGAAAAAATCCTATTGAGATGGGGGAAAGAAAACTTGACACTTCAGTGCCGAACGCTTAGTGTATGCAGAGAAGCGAGGATTAAGGGGAAAGTGAGTAATGAGGGGTTCACAAGGCATCGTGAGGGGGGTAGTCAGCCTTTACTCCTATTAAATTTCACTCATATCACACTCTCCTAAAAATTGAACAATGGGCTTCTTCGCTGGGGGGGAAGAAAATCCCTCTTTGGAGAAGGGAATAGATATTTGTCTCCCTATAAATAGGAAACAATATCTTCAAGCGAGGCACCCCTATTGATATTAGATGAAGAGAACCGCACGTTTTCATTCGTGTTAATGCTGTCTGGTTTAGAGAGAGTCATAAATATAAATGAAGCATTTTTTTTAACCATGAAGAGATTGTGTGTTCAGATAACCTAATTTAGTGTCAATGCATTTTAAAATGGAAGTAAAGTCATTTTAATCCCGTTGTTTGACTTTTAGCTTTAATTTTTAATTCTACGCGTGATTCTATCTATTCTGAGATCATTTAAAAATAACAGATTTTGATCAAAGTTTTTAATGAAGTAATCGAATAAACAGAATAAAGGTTTCAACATTTAAAAAAAATTATGCTAGAGTATTAGAGTACTATTTAACTTTTTGACAAATTTATATCAACACGATCAATCAAATTTAATCAAATAATTATTCCTGATCAATCAATATCAATCAAATTAAATCAATATTATTCCTGAAAAAGGAATCCAAATTTTTTGTGTTCGTTCTTCAAACGCGTCAGCTCCGATCCTACATTCCTATACCAAAATGCTGTGCTTTAATAAGCTATACTATAAGCTATTATATACCTATATAACAAGTTAAAAAAAAAAAACTTGAGCTTACATTAGAAGATGATTCACCTATCATGGTACACACTTTGAAGGTCCCATGATCATCCAATCATCTTGTAATGCACGCTCAACCTTCCTTTACTTTTTAAAAACTCTTAATTTTATGCATATTGACACCTTTTATGCTATGTTAAAAAGAGATGAATTCAGCATGTTTTGACCTTATTCCAACAACAAAAAAAAAAAAAAAAAGCCCAACCCTATATTGGAAAAAAAATATTTCATTGAATATTTTCTAGTGTAATCTGTGCATGCACACATTTGGATCTGATTTCGGTTTTGATTTTTATATCCTTATATTCCTCCTATTCCTTCCTCCTATTGCTTATTTTTAGTTGGTATTATATATTATTAATGAACAAAACTTTAATTCCGTTGGTGTAATTTGAATTCATTTATAGATTTCTAAATAATGCGAGAAGAGGTTTACAGCTTACTGACAAAAAGGACAAAATGGCTCTTTTTTAAAAGGAATAAACGAAGAAAACTATTTTTTTTTTGATAAAGAAAAAAAGGAAAATAATTAAAATTTTTAGATGAATAGGGAAGGTGGAATGGGTTTTTCTTATCTGGGCCAACGAAAGCAAAAACAGCTTGGTGATGAATGGATTTTGTTTCGCCCTAAACTTACGAAGCAAATCACATACCTGAAAAATAAATCCTCCTTGGAGCCATGGGTCAAAAATCAATCACAGAGTGCTCTTTTTCGAAAATTCCATTAATATGCGTGGCAAAAAAAAAAGGCTCCGCAGAATACTGATTTATGGTTCATTTTTTTATTCTTCTAGAAAAGATCGAGAAGTTCGAAAGTGCAGAGAATTCTATTTTGCGTGTTTGTTCTCGAAGGGGTAGGGCGTAGGGGGTGGATTCGGCGTTTAGAGGTTCCTCTGGAAGAAATAGTTTCGGGTTCATTTCTATGGGAGAGCACCTTCCACCAGATCACGTAGTACTCGTAGCATATTTCTTGTTGCGAGATATCCCTGCGCGGAGGTTGCAAAACCATCCATCTCTCCCGGGAGCTAGGAGGGGGGTCGGCCTACCTGGGCGTCAGACGATTTTTCGGGTCGAATTTGCATTTTCTCTTTTCCAAGAATGATGTGCTGCACAAGTTTTCCTCGCTCGGGACAATCTGTTTGGGGTGCTTGTTTCTGGAGGGGGAATGCGAGTCCATCCGTCCTCCCAAGATGAGGTCAAGGTCAAATGGAAGATGTACGGTGCAAAAGTATGTTTTTCCAAGTGAATGGAAGATGTACGGTGCAAAAAGTATGTTTTGCCAAGTGAATGGAAGAAGGTTACGTTTATGAATGAAAACACGAATTATATTTATGAAATATTACTGCGAATTTTTTTAGTTTAATATTTGATGATACAAAAAGTGATTTCTTTTTATTTTTTATATATAATTTGATTTTATGTTATAAGATTTTGTACTAGTCTAAAGAGAGAATTGTTGGAAAGGTAGCACCTTTTCATTAAAAAAAAAAAATTACCACTTTTAAAGAAACATAGTAAACCAGCTAAAATATAACGTACAATGATTAATACCGTGAATCATCAACATCATTGAACTAAAATTATATCATTGTATTGTAACATTGAATGAAAATACAAATTATTTTTATGAAATATCTTTTTTAGACATTTATTTGATGATACTAAAATTCCTTTCTTTTTTAAAATAATAATTTGATTTTAAGTTATCAGAACTTATGTATATGGAACTAGTCTAAAGTGAGAATTGTTGAAAATGGAGCCACTTTGATTAAAAAATTTCCACTTTTATAGAAACGTAGTAAACCAGCTAAAATATCACGTACGATGATTAATATCGTTAAACCATCGTACGTGATATTTTAGCTTGTAAATTGGTACTGATAGCATGTTGATAAAGAGAATCCTGTAATTTATTTTACGAATTTAAAAATTTATTTTATGAATTAGAAAAAGAATTACTTTTTTTTTTATTAATGCAAATCAAATCCATTATTGGTAATGGTCTCAAAATAAAAACACATACTCTGAGTGGACTGTAAAAACTCAACTCTTTATTCGAAAACCGAATGCATTCTGCCAGTGTTGCATTTCTTTCTCCTTCCAGCCAGATCACGCCCACGCAAATGAGGATGTTTATGTCCTCTTGCGCCAGCTAACACCTCGATTTTTTTTAATATTATGCACGTGGAGCTATTTATCTGTGAGGCAACAATTATAATAAGTCTTCTATTACTAAAATGAAAGAGCATTGTAAAACTGAAAATTTCTGTATAAAAACAAGGATTTTTTTCCACTTTTGAGATTTGAAATCAAGTAAGTATCGCAAGTTTTCAGACAGGACCTGAAAATCGACGATATTAGCGAAAGCTAAATGAAAGATGACCTCCGAATACAAAAATTGTGTATTTCTTCAATTCTAATAAAATGTTTTAAATTGCTGTATTAATAAAAAGTAACTGAAAGGATTGCACTTAAGGCATCAATAGGTGGACTCTAAAAGAAATCGAAGAAAATAAATATGTGAGTTCTGTTTATTTGCGGAAAGCAAAATTCCCATAATTGCTTTTGATATTTCAGAATTTTAAGGAAATTTTATATAAGCTAACAATTCAATAGTAATTAATCATAATTCTATTTTGTAAACAATCATTAATTAATTTTCGGCAAGTCGCTTTTAGGACTCTGAGCAAAGAAAAATTCTTCTTAAATTATTCTTCAAGTTATCTCTCTCTGTGAGAGACAGTTGATCGAAAATGGCAACTAATGGCGAGAGAAATCCCTTTGATGCACGGAAAAAACCTACCCTGATTGTAGCGGAGCGAGTTGACTCTCCCGAGGGTCCATCCACACTGATACAAACCTCTGGTCGATCATCCACCTCAACAGACGAAACTCACGGCCAAAAATTCGGTGCTTGCAAACCGTCGATTTACAATTAGAGACCAGAATTGTTGGAATTTCAAAAGGAACGGTCCATTCCATTTTGGGCCTCAAACGCGTCAAACCTCGATTGTTACCGAAAACACTGAATGCGCCAGCCCACACTGCATTGATCCTTTGTGACTTTTTCGCCAAAAAGGAAACTAACTAAACTCCCTAAACTAAAAAGACCACTCGTGGGACATCATTTTAAGTCGATTGAAGACATTCAAATTGAAACGCCGCGCTTTGAAGCCCATCCCTGCCGATGACTTTAGCCTGCATTGAGGATTGGAAAAAACGCTGGCATAAGTGCGTTGTGTCCGGAGGGGATTACTTTGAAGGCGATGAAATAAATTTGGAAGAATAAATAAAGAGTTTTTGAAAAGAAAAAATTATGGGTCTTACTTTTTGGGCACGTGAGTGTAATTGGTTTGCCGTTTTGTCTCACACTCTTGTGGACGCGACTTTTAGCTAAAACTGAACAGAAACCCTCCCCTACCATTTTATGGTAAAGTAGGAATCCCCATCAAATTGTCCCCTTCATCGTGAAACTTCAAGCTTCTCGATTTGATCTGAGGCTTAATGAGTCAAGGATGCACTGTGAAGTAGCGGAACATTTCTCGAAATGTAAAACTGCCCCCTTGTTTAGAACGAAGGAAAGGAACGAACAGAAAGGCATTCGGATGAGAGATCGATGGCAGATCCTTTAGAAAAAAAAAGGGAGGGTATTTTCCGTGACGGTTACAGTGACAAGATAATTAAGACGAGGCGTGTCTCTAATCACTCGCTAATAGCGCCCTCTAATGAAGAGAGCGATCGTTTGGCAGGGGGGTGTTGAACGTGATTCCTGCGATTTCCCAGGTGCCCTCCGCGAGACCGAATTCGCTTGGCATGCATTCGCTTAATGTTATTCACCGAGATTTCGCTTGATGAAGCTTCGTACTCCGCTGAAAGAAAGAATGTCTTGTTTTTCGTGAAACAGCGAACCTTCCATGTGAGGAAGATCACCCCTACACCCACACACGCACTACTCTCGGAAGAGGGGCACTTCCCGGCTGTCTAATTGCGTTTTTATCTCGGATGCGAGGCTCACAAAGAGATGGCGGCGATTAAGTATACATGAAAGAGGGTTTCTTGCTCGTCGCTACACAAGAGTCATGGTTCTAGCGCGACTTGACCCTTTGTAATCTCCTCTGCGCTTCTTTCGGCTGATTGCGAAACAGATCGTTACGGAAGGGTAGGGGGACAAGTATTGACCTCGACGTCTGTAGTCACAAAGGGGTTGGCAGTCGAGAACAAAGAAGAAAAATTTCTTTGGGGGTGTCACGAGTTTTATCTTATCTTCGAAGCTCCCTCATCTGTCTTCTTCGAAGGAGGGGTGGCATCAGCATACAACTAGTTGATAAAACTGAATGAAAGATTCATTTCAACTCTTTCATTGGGTGAGAGGTGCTTTACTTTTGATAGCCTTTGACTACAGAGTAGTCATAAAATAGCGAGGTGTAGAATGCTGATGATAACAACTCCCGCCATTTCATATTAGTTACTTTTCAAAAGTAGTGTTTCAATATGTCACTTACATATTTTCAGATTCATATACTACATATAATTGTCATAATACAAAATATGAAATTGCACATAAATAAATTATATGTGCTGTTGTTTGTGACTAATCCTCAATGTCGTGCAGTGTGGGACGGGCATCCCATGAGGGATCCACTCATGGATGGAGAGAAAGGGGACAGCTTCTGTTGTGATGGAACACCTGTAGGTAGAAATCTGACTTTGGCTCCGTGATAGACTTTGGCTCAGTCATAGGAGACCGGTACCTATGGCTTAAAGTGGATTCCGAACACCTACAATCATCTATGGCACCGCCGGGACTCGTACCCCAAGCCTGTGACCCCAAGGGCCTGAGCATTAGACACTCGGCCATTCAGGCCGATAAAAATCTGTCTTCTAAATTCTAGCTAAATTCTATTTCTTATTAAAATAAATAAACCTTTTAATGCACTTTATACATCATGCAAATTAGTACGCTGTAATAAATAACATACTGCACATAATTCCCTTAAAACGTGCAAAAATACAGCTACGTGCAGCTTCAATACGTGCAGCTTCAATGGGGTGTGGACAAATCGAGTTACAAGTTCAATAAAACATTTATTTTGACAAACACATAAATACGACATTAACACCACGATAAACTATAAACACTATTTAACACACACATAGCATATTTAACGATATACACTAAATGATGAG